>PVLC010005287.1:37423-49051 GCA_004027655.1 Graphiurus murinus | reverse complement strand
CGCCACCACGCCCGGCTTCCCCAGCTGCTAGGTTTTTATTGTTATTATTATTTTAATCATTTACAGAAAGCTTGCAGCAAAAGCCTATTTGAACTTTGTTGGAGGGAGAAGAGCAGTTGGGGAGGTATGGGGGGTCAGGGATTCTTGGGAGGGTATTTTGGAGGCAGAAGGGGGTAGAGATCAGTGTAGGGCTGTTGGTGTGTGTGAGGGCAGAGCAGCAGCCACTTAGAACTTGATTTTCTCAAAGGAGCTTGGCATCTCTGAGCCATCATGCTGTTTCTGGGAGCCCAGCCTGAGGAGGCCAGGGGCTGGAGTCAGGAGCCTTGGAGAGTTAGAGGGTCCTGCGCTGGCTCTGCTTGCTGCTTGCCCCCACACCTGGCCTCCTGGCCTCACCAGCAGCCAGCTCTGCCCTGAGGAAGGCAGAGCCAGATGACCCCCAGCCCACTGCCTGGCTTTCTCCTCCCTGGTAATCATAACCAGATGTACTTAAGCGCCTTTTTCATCAGAGGAAGCCTGAAGCCCTTTAATAGGCTTCAATGAAAGCCCCAGGAGGGCCTACCAGCCTTCACCTTCTGGGGTGAAGGGTTCCTGCACCCATTTCCCAGCTGTATAAGCCTGAGGCTGCTGCCCAGTCTAGCTCCTCCCCTGGAGCAAGGCCAAGGCAGACTCTCCAAGGCAGGTGGGGTGCCAGGATCCCTGCTGGGGTATGTGGGTACAGACCCTCATAACAAGAGGAAGCAGGCATGGGAAGGAAGCTTGGGTGGGACTAGTACCCAAGGAAGAACAAGAAAAGCAGTCTTGAGAAGAAACCAGAGGGGCTAGAAAGTAGAAGCTGGTTGGAGGGTCCATGATGGAGATATTCAGAAAGAGCTCACATGGTAATTGGACCATCCCAGATCCAGAGCCCCTATTCCACAGTGTTGCAATCTGTCTCCTCTATTAAAATACAAATTTCCCAAGGGCAGGGTCTGTTTTATTTATCTTTACAGGCCTGGCACACACAAAAAAAATGATCAAAATGTTTGAGGCATCACAGCTATGGTGGAAAGCTCTGGAGCAGGACACATCTGGGCTTAACATAGGAGCCCCAGTGGGTGTGTAACCTCTGTAAGCCTCAGTTTCCTCCCCCTCCCCCATGGAAATTGAACCCAGGGGTGCTCTACCACTAAGCTAGATCCCTCCAACCCTTTTCAGTTTTAATTTTGAGACAGCGTCTTGCTAAGTTGCCCAGGCTGGCCTGGAACTTGCCATCCACCTGCCTCAGCCTCTGGAATCACTGAGCTTACAGGCATGTACCACTATGCCTGGATCCTTACCTTTATTTTATTGTTTGGTACTGGAGATTGAACCCAAAGGCATCCTACCTCTGAGCTACACCCCTAGCCTTATTTTATTTTGTATTTTGAAACAGTCTCCCTAAATTGCTGAGGCTGGCTTTGAACCTGCAATCTTCCTGCCTCAGCCTACCAAGTACTGGGATTACAGGCATGCACCACTATGCCTAGCTTGGCACAAGTTACAAGATTGGGGGAAAATCAACTGGGCATGGTGGTGCATGCTTGTAATCTCAGTACTTGGGAGACTGAGACAGGAAGATCACAGATTAGAGGACAGCCTCCACAAGTAGTGAGACTCTCATCAACCTAGCAATACCCTGTTTCAAAAATAAAAATAAAATAAGGCAAGGGGTGTAGCTTGGAGGTAGAATGCCCAAGTTCAATCTCTAGTACCAAAACAAAGATTGGAGAAAAATCAGATGAAGTAATTGCATGGAAAATACCAAGAACATAATAAACTCCTAGTAAATATCCTGTCTTTGCTCTTGGAAGAGGGAAGGGAGGATTTGGGCTGACACTGGGTTTTGGAGATTGATCCCCAGGGGCATTCTATCTTTGAGCTACACCCCCAGCCCTTTTTACTTACTTTTGATTTTGAAACAAGGTCTTAGCCAGCCGAGTGGGCGTGGTAGCGCATGCTTATAATCCCAGTATTTGGGAGGCTGAGACAGGAGAATCCCAGTTTCGAGGCTAGCCTCAGAAACTTATCGAGGCCCTTCACAACTTTGTGAGTCCGTTTTAAAACAAAAAAAATAAAATAGCGCTGGGGGTAGAGCTCGGAGGTAGAATGCCTCTGGGTTAAATCCTCAGTACCCCCTCCCTGCACACACAAATAAATAAAAAATAAAAAGGCTGGGATGTAGCTCAGTGGTAGAGTGCTTGCCTAGCATGCACGAGGTCCTGGGTTTCATCCCCAGCATGGCCAAAGAGAGAGAGTCTCACCGTGTTGCCTAGGGTGGTCTCAAACCCCTAGGTTCAAGGGACCCTCGCCTCACCCCCCCCCAATTAACCGGGACTATCACCTTGTGTCACCACACCTCACTTCTTTTTTACCTGCTTCCTGGCTGCTCTGTTTTTGGGGGGCGTAGGGTAGCACCTGGCCTGCCCACATTCCCCTCCTTGGTCTTCCACATTCTGGATGTCTTACAGCTCCTCCTCAGGTGTTCCCCATGGGGGCTGCCTTAGGGACAAAAGGCTGCCTGGGCACCAGGGGCCTCTGAGTGCCTGCCTCAGGGAAGGAGGAAAGGGTAACGACAGAGGCCACCTGACCTTGCAGGTGATTCTGTGGGTAAGCCTAGCTACCTCAATGGAAACTCATGTGCCTGGAGTGTGATACAAGTTGGACCATGGGGGTCAGGGAATGAAAAGACATGGGTCCTGTATGGGAATCAGGAAGAAAGTGAAGTAGGCTGACCAGGCTCCCATCTTCCATCTCTGCCCATCTGAGATGCAAAGAAAACCAGGGGAGAGAAGAGAAAAGATGGGGGAGCAGGACTGGCTGGTGGAAATGGTGATTCCTCTGTGCTACTGCCTAGTGAACTGGCAGCCAGTGTGCATCAGGAGGGAACAACAAATAGGCTCCCTTAAGCAGGTCATTAGGGGGAGTGTGAAATGAAGGGATGTGAGGAGGAGACAGGTCACTGTCTTACAGGAATTTCTTTGTTTTTAATATGGAATGCTTCACAAATTTGTATGTCATCCTTGCACAGGGGCCATGCTAATCTCTATATCATTCTAATTTTAGTATATGTACTGCCAACATGAGCATGATTTCTTTCTTTTCTTTTTTTTTTTTTTTTTTTTTTTTTTTTGTGGTACTGGGGATTGAACTCAGCCTCTGAGCTATACCCTCAGCCCTACTTTTTTATTCTTTATTTTGAAACAGGGTCTCACTAAGTTGTAGAGGGCCTCAGTAGGTAGCTGAGGCTGGCTGCGAACCCAGATCCTCCGGTCTCAGCCTCCCAAATGCTGGGATTACAAGCATGCGCCACCACGCCCAGCGAGCATCATTTCTTTTTGTGTGTGTATGGTACTGGGGATTGAACCCAGGGGCATTCTACCTCCAAGCTATACCCCCAGCTCTATGTTATATTTTACTTTGAAATAGGGTCTCACTGCATTACCGCACATTGACCTCCAAATTGTGATCCTCCTATCTCAGCCTCCCAGTTACTGGAATTAGAGTCATGTGCCACTGCACACTGTTCCTACAGGGATTTCATAAAGAACAAGATGTTGGAGCCAGGTTTAGTGGTATGGTGGCGCACAGATATAGGCCCAACTACTTCTGGAGGCTGAGGCAGGAAGATCACAAGTTCCAGGTCAGCCTGGGAAACTTAGCAGAATCTTGTCTCAAAATTAAAAAATTGGTACTGGGGCCGGGCATGGTGGCACACGCCTGTAATTCCAGTACTTGGGAAGCTGAGATAGGAGGATTATATGTTCAAGGACAGCCTCAGCAACTCAGGCTGTCAGGAACTTAGCGAGACCCTGTTTCAAAATAAAAATAAAATAGGGCTGGAGGTGTAGCTCAGATGCAGAATGCCCCTGGGTTCAACCCCTGGTACCAATTTTTATTATTTGTTTATATGTTTATTTATGTTGCTGAGCTATACCCCCAGTCCTTCTTATTTTTATTTTGAGACAGGGTCTAAGTTGCCTAGGCTGGCCTCAAACTTTCAGTCCTCCTGCCTCAGCCTCCTGAGTAGCTGGATAACAGGCTACACTTTTGTTTTGAACCCTGCTCACCTTCTTCCATAGATTCACAATATACTATGAAACGATCTGCTTCCCTATAGCATCTCATTTGCAAGGGAGCACAGAAGCAATTTAATTCTGCTCATGGACCCAGTGTGTCCAGAATTTGATGGAAAGACTCAATGGCTGGGGGCTGGAATAATCTGGGGGTATCTTCTGTCTGTCTCTTAGCTGTGTCCCATAGCACATAGCTTTCCAAGTGGCCTGGGCTTCCTTGCAGTATGATGGCTTAAGGGTAGTCAGGCTTTAATTTACAGAGCAACAGCAGCTCAAGGCACCAAAAACAAGCACTCCAGCAAATAAGGCAGAAACCATATCACCTTTGCCAACCCACCTTTAGAATCATGCCCTAGCTGGGTGTGGTGGCGCACGCTTGTGATCCCAGTGTTTGGGAGGCTGAGACTGGAGGATCTGGGTTGGAAGCCAGCCTCAGCTACCTAGTGAGACCTTGTTTCAAAATAAAAGAATAAAAAATAGGGCTGGGGGTTTAGCTGGCAGGTAGAATGCCCCTGAGTTCAATTCCCAGTACTGCAAAAAAAAAAAAAAAAAAAAAAAAAAAAAAAGAAGTCATGCCCTATCACTTGTGCTGTATTTTCTGGTTGTCACTGTGGTCACAGGCCTACTCAGATTCCCGGGGAAGTGACATAGACCCCGCCTCTCAGTTGAAGCATCAAAGAACTCGTGGCCATTGGGGGGAAAGAAAAGTCATGCCAGGCACTCTTGAGAGCTAAGTTTAATTAGTAGTGGCTCTAAACAGAATAGTCTATGTTATAATAGGCGCCTATACTCTCTAGAGGCCTCGTAAATTATATGGGGGGGGGCAGGGGGAAGCTGAGAGCTAAAATTAGCTAGAGTAAAAGACATCGAAGTGTAAGGCAAATAAGGATTTTATGAAAAATAGAAAATATCAAAGAACAGATCTCTCTCTGAGCTTGCCAAGTGTAGGAAAGGACAGAGGCCGAATCCAGCGGAGGGATCACATGGGTTGTCAGCTCTCCAGTCTCTAAAGGGAAATAAGTAATAGGCTAGATTCTGATGATCTGTCTGCCTTATCCTTCATGTGCCATTTTGGGGGTGATCCACAGTAAACCTCCACTGTTCGAGGCAATGCTCTTTTCACTATTGCCTTACAAATCACCTAACAACAACAACAACAACAATATATATATAATTACATACACACACACACACACACATCTTTATAGGGTACAAAGCCAGGAATGTGGTCAATGCAGTTCCTAAAGCAAATGTGGATAAAATAAAAAATTACTCTAATACTTCATGTTTGTGCCCTGCCCCCAGGTGTGGTTTTAAATCCAGCATGGATAGTGTTGTGACTGAGAGGGGCTGGGTACATCTCCAGGGCCCCAGGTTCCCATTATCTTTGTCTCTAACCCCTGAATGGAGAGTTTGACTTCTAATTTCATGCTAGGGGTTTCACAGGCAACATAATTGTATTTGCCTCTGCCTTTGATCTGCTATTTGATCTGCTATTTCATTGTGGCTCCAGTCAGAGACAGAGATAGAAATGTGGGGGAAAAACATGACTTTGTTTGGATTTGGAATTGGCCATTATTATTTTCTCTGGCTCCCTTAACCTGATACACCTTCCCTAAATCTAAAATCGAATCATTCTCTCATTTTTGAACATCCAAAAGGTATGTGTACCCTCTGTCCCTCTTTCCTTTTCCCTCTTGAAGATTTCATTTTCAGCAAGACTTTGGGGCCCTATGTTCATGTTTTAGATCTTAATGCAAATTGAAGTCCTAGTTAGTGGAGAACTCCGGGGTGAACTCTGACCTGCCTGCCCCTTTCCTGCCCCCACGGCAATTTTCTAGGATGCCCCTCACTCACCCCACGTCCCTTCAAGTCATTTGGGTCTGCCAGGCCAATTTTATGCTGGAAACCAAAGACACTCAGATTTAGCAGGAACCTTGTGGCTAACTTAAGCGACACTCAGGGAGTGAGTGACCCTTGAAATAAGCTGTCTTCTCAGGCAGGGTCACCACATCAGGTGGTGCAGTTGGGTCCTGCACAAAGGTTCCCAATAGAAACAGGGAGGTAAAGCTGAGATACAGGCCCAGGGGCACCTTTCTGTAATTCTCAGAAAGTCACCAAGTAGGCTAATGGCAGATCTATTCTAGTAGCAAAGGAGAAATGGATTCTGCCTGTGATCAAGAAGAAAAGAGAAGGAGAAGAGGGCAGGACAGAGGTCAAAAGGGCATCTTGGGAGCACAGCGGACCAGCCTCGGGCTACAGACCAAGCCAGTGGTGACCCAGCACTTTGGAGCCCTGGGCTCATATACTTGCTCTTTGTTTTCTTGTCTGCAGAACCTGTATATGTTCTGGTGTTTGGAGTGGGGAAAAAAAAAGACAAAACTGGGTGTGGCACACACGTTTAATCCCTGTACTGGGGAGGCTGAGACAGGAGGGCAGAAGGACCCTAGGGGTTTTTTTTGTTGTTGTTTGTTTTTTGGTACTGAGGATTGAACCCAGGGGCATTCTACTTCCAAGTTTTACCCCAGCTTGATTTTATTTCTCATTTGGAAACAGGGTCTCACTAAGTTGCAGAGGGCCTCGCTAAATTGCCTAGGCTGGTGTCAAACCTGTGATCCTCCTGTCTCAGCCTCCCAAGTACTGAGATTACCATGCCCAGCAGCAGGACCCCAGGTTAGAAAACAGCCTCAGCAGCTTTGTGAGACTCTAAGCAACCTAGTGAGACCGTTTCAGAACAAAAAAAAAATTTTTTTTTTTTTTTTTGCAATACTGGGGATTGAACCCAGGGGCATTCTACCTCTGAGCTATACGCCCAGCCCTTTTTTTTTTTTTTTTTTTTTTTTTTTTTTGCAGTACTGGGGATTGAACTCAGGGGCGTTCTATCTTCGAGCTATACCCCCAGCCCTATTTTTTATTCTTTATTTTAAAACCGGGTCTCACTAAGTTGCAGAGTGCCTCACTAGGTAGCTGAGGCTGGCCTCGAACCCAGATCTTCCAGTCTCAGCCCCTCAAATGCTGGGATTACAAGCATAGGCCACCACACCTGGCTTATTTTTTATTCTTTATCTTGAAACAAGGTCTCACTAAGTTTCAGAGGGTCTACCTAAGTAGTTGAGGCTGGCCACAAACCTGTGATCCTCCTGTCTCAGCCTCCCAAGTACCGGGATTACAAACGTGTACCACCACACCCAGCTCAAAAATAAAATTTAAAAGTGGGTTGAGGGTGTAGCTTGGAGGTAGAATGCCTCTAGGTTCAATCCTCAGTACCAGAAAGTGGGGGGGGGGGGGCAGGCCAGAGAAGGAAACACTGCAAAATATATTTTGAAAGATAATTCTGGTGTGTCTGTCTGTCTGTCTGTCTGTCTGTCTCTGTCTCTGTCTCTCTCTCATGTGTGTGTGTGTGCGCGCGTGTGTGTGTGTGTGTTTGTTCCTGGGGATTGAACCCAGGGGCATTCTACCTCCAAACTACACCCCCAGTCTTATTTTATTTTTATTGTGAAACAAGGTCTTGCTAGGTTGATGCAAGTTTCACTACTTGCTGAGGCTGTCTTCCAACCTGGGATCCTCCTGTCTCAGCTTCCCAAGTACTGGGATTATAGGTGTACCACACTGGGTTTGGTTTCTCTCTCTCATATATATATGTGGTACTGGGGATTGAGTCCAAGGGCATTCTACCTCTGAGCTACACCCCCAGCCTTATTTTATTACATTTCTATTTATTTATTTATTTTTGTGGTACTGGGGACTGAACCCAAAGGCATTCTACCTCCAAGCTAAACCCCTAGTCCTATTTTTTAGACTTTATTTTTGAAACAGGGTCTCACTAAGTTGCAGAGGGCCTCACTAATTAGCTGAGGCTGGTTGCAAACCTGCAATCTTCCTGTCTCAGCCTCCCAAGTACTGGAATTACAAGCGTATGTCACCACGCCTAGCCCTGTTTTATTATTTAATTTTTAAAATTAATTAATTTATTTTTTTAGCATGGATTTTTTATACATTTCTTGAGTACAACATAGACATTTATGACATATCAATCGTTGTCAGATCACAAATAGCACCACTTCTTCGTTTTACACGTATAGCCCACATTCTTTTTTTTTTTTTTTTTTTTTTTGGTACTGGGGATTGAACTCAGGGGCATTCTGCCTCCGAGCTACACCCCCAGCCCTATTTTTTATTCTTTATTTTGAAACCGAGTCTCACTAAGTTGCGGAGTGCCTCACTAGGTAGCTGAGGCTGGCCTCGAACCTGGATCCTCTGGTCTCAGCCTCCCGAATGCTGGGATTACAAGCGTGCGCCACCACACCCGGCTTGCCCACATTCTTAACATAGCCTGGTAAAGACAACTTTCTAGAGTCATAAAACCATATTATTATTTAATTTGAAACAGAGTCTTGCTAAATTTCTGAGGCTGGCCTTGAACCTGGAATCCTCCTGTCTCAGTCTCCCAAGTACTGGGATTATAGATGTGTGCCAAGAAGTCTGGCTGGCTTCTCTTCTAAGAAGAGCAAGTTTAGATACTTATTATTCCCTTATAACCAGGTATATATACACCAGGAGTCTGAAATTCATTCACCTTTTCCCCTGTTTTATTTTCCTTTTTGGGAGTGTAAGGGGTGAAGCAGGGTCTAGGCATGGAACCCAGAACCTCAGGCAAACTAGGCAAGTGCTCTGCCAGTAAGCCACATCCGCCTCCCTGCTTCTTTCCACACTTTGGACAATTTTTTCCCCATGACTTTGGGCAATTTGAGTTGGGTATGTTGAAAGGACATCAGTTAACATCATAGTGACTGGAAATTCCCAAAGTTTTACTCTTCAAAGTATGTGTGTGTGTTTAACTTAAAATTTAATTTAGCAGGGCGTGGTGGCTCACGCTTGTAATCCCAGTATTTGGGAGGCCCAGACCGGAGGATCCCGGTTCGAGGCCAGCCTCAGCTACCTAGTGAGGTACTCCGCAACTTAGCGAGACCCTGTTTCAAAATAAAGAATAAAAAATAGGGCTGGGGGTGTAGCTCAGAGGTAGAATGCCCCTGAGTTCAATCCCCAGTACCACACACACAAAAAAAAATTAATTTAAATTTTTTACAAAGGCATAGTGCCCAAAGTTTATGAAGCCAAAATGCATGTAAAGACTGGGTGCAAAAAAAAAAAAAAGTAGTCCCTTGTGGGTAGCCCTCTGGTTTACCTGTTTCAAATGGTATATATCACATTTATTTATTTATTTATTTTGATACTAGGGATTGAACATAGAGGCATTCTACCTCTAAGCTACACCCCCAACCTGATTTTATTTCTTTATTTGGAAACAGGGTCTCACTAGGTTTCTGACAGCCTTGCTACCTTGCCGAGGCTGGCTTTGAACCTGTGATCCTCCCATCTCGGCCTCCCAAGTACTGAGATTACAAGTGTGAGCCACCACACCTAGTTTATACATCACATTTCTTTTCTTTTCTTTCTTTTCTTTTTTTTTTTTTTTTTTTTTTGTGGTACTGGGGATTGAACTCAGGGGCATTCTACCTCCGAGCTATACCGCCAGCCCTATTTTTTATTCTTTATTTTGAAACTGAGTCTCACTAAGTTGCGGAGTGTCTCACTAGGTAGATGAGGCTGGCCGTGAACCCAGATCCTCTGGTCTCAGCCTCCCGAATGCTGGGATTACAAGTGTGTGCCACCACGCCCAGCTATCACATTTCTTTTCTTTCTTTCTTTTTTTTGCGGTACTGAGGATTGAATCCAGGGGCATTCTACCTCTGAGCTACACCCCCAGCCCTATTTTTTATTTTTTATTTGGAAACAAGGTCTCACTAAGTTGCAGAGAGCCTCACTAAGTAGCTGAGGCTGGCCATGAACCCGGATCCTCTGGTCTCGGCCTCCCAAATACTGGGATTACAAGTGGGCGCCACTACGCCCAGTTTATAGATCACATTTCTAAATGATACACAGGTGTGGTCTTCGCTCCCTTTTTTTTTTTTTTTTTTTTTTTTGCAGTATTGGGGATGGAACCCGGGGGCATTCTATCTCTGAGCCACACCTCCTCCAGCCCTATTTTATTCTTTTTTTTTCATTTTGAAACAGGGTCTCACTGAGTTACGGATGGCCTAATTAGCTGAGGCTGGCTGCGAACCTGCAATCCTCCTGTCTCAGCCTCCCAAGTACTGGAATTACAAGCCTGTGCTACCATGCCTGGCTCTTTATTCTTTTAGCGGTACTGAGGATGGAACCTGGGGGCAATTTTACCTCCGAGCTACAGCCCCAGCCCTATTTTTTTATTCTTTATTTTGAAACAGGGTCTCACTAAGTTGGGGAGGGCCTCACTAAGCAGCTGAGGCTGGCTGAGAACCGGGATCCTCCAGTCTCAGCCTCCCAAATGCTGGGATTACAAGCATGCACCACCACACCTGGCTTCTCTCCTTTTTTGTATTACTGGGGATTAATGCTCTACCACTGAGCTATATTCCCAGCCCTTTTTTGTGTGCAGAACTAGGGATAGAACCCAGGGGCATTCTACCTCTGTGCTATACCCCCAGCCCTATTTTTTATTCTTTATTTTGAAACAGGGTCTCACTAAGCTAAGGCTGGCCTCATACCCGTGATCTTCCTGTCTCAGCCTCCCAAGTACTGGGATTACAAGTGTGAGTGACACCCCCCCCCCCCCATTTAGTCTTATTTTGAAATAGGGTCTCCCTAGGGAGACAAGAGGATCGAAGAAGGATCGAAGGTTCAAGGACAGGCTTAGCCTGTCTCAGCCTCCCAGGTACTCAGATTACAGGTGTGGGCCACCACACCCAGCTTATCTTATTAAATTTCTATCTAGTATTTATTTTGTAATCACTTATATACTGTTCATTGCTGAAGCAAATGAGCTTCAGTGATTGCGTTTCCTTTCTTGTGAGTTTTTTTTTTTTTTTAATCTGGGAGTTAATAATTACCTCATTTTTTATTTGCCTAATTTTCTTAGTTTTATTTTCTAAAACATTTTGTGAAATGTGGCGAGCTTTACTGATTTAAAATGAGGTATTGTAGCGGGCGTGGTGGCCTATGCTTGTAATCCCAGCATTTGGGAGGCTGAGACTGGAGGATCCCGGTTCTCGGCCAGCCTCAGCTATCTAGTGAGGCACTCTGCAACTTAGTGAGACCCTGTTTCAAAGTAAAGAATAAAAAAATAAAAATAAAAATAGGGCTGGGGGTATAGCTTGGACGTAGAATGCCCGAGTTCAATCCCCAGTACTGAAAAAAAAAAAAAAAAATGACACATTGCGTATCGGTGGAAAATTGCATTTACCATCCAGCTAATGTCAGGAGCTGAGAAATGAACCCAGAGTTTTTGGTTTTTTTTTTTTTTTTTTTTTTTTTTTTTTGGCGGTACTGGGGATTGAACTCAGGGGCATTCTACCTCCGAGCTATACCCCCAGCCCCATTTTTTATTCTTTATTTTGAAACCAAGTCTCACTAAGTTGCGGAGTGCCTCACTAGGTAGCTGAGGCTGGCCGCGAACCCGGATCCTCCGGTCTCAGCCTCCCGAATGCTGGGATTACAA
>PVLC010005287.1:14806-37323 GCA_004027655.1 Graphiurus murinus | reverse complement strand
ACCCAGAGTTTTTGATTCTTGGTATTTTGCTTAGTTTAAATAAACTTTGGCCATTTTTTTTCTAAACACAAGCCTTTCAGAAGTAATGGCTGTTATTCCCTGGAACCTTGAAGCTATCCAATGTTAGCAAATTTTTATCCTCCCCTCTCCTCTCTGAACTGATTCTATTATTTTTAGAAATAAAGGTTATTTTAAAAATAAGTAAGTGACCCTTCCTCAGGCCACTTTCCTGCAGGATTTGTGTCTTTTATTTACATTCCTCTCACACTGCCTTTTATCTGTATTTAGTCATTGAAAACTGCCTTTCATAAATTGCTTGAGAACTAGAGGGGTCTCTTAAAAATTCACTTTTAGAGCCGGGGCTTGGTGGCGCACGCTTGTAATCCCAGCATTTGGGAGGCTGAGACTGGAGGATCCAGGTTCGTGGCCAGCCTCAGCTACCTAGTGAGGCACTCCGCAACTTAGTGAGACCCTGTTTCAAAATAAAGAATAAAAAATAGGGCTGGGGGTATAGCTCGGAGGTAGAACACCCCTGAGTCAATCCCCAGTACCAAAAATAAAATAAAATAAAATAAAAATAAAAATTCACTTTTAGTTGGGCGCAGTGGAGCAAGCCTGTAATCTCCATACTTGGAAAGCTCAGACAGGAGGATTGCAGGTTGGAGGCCAGCCTCAGCAATTTAAGGAGACCCTCAGCAACTTTTCCAGACCCTGTTTCAAGCTAAAACAAAACAAAACCCAAAAGACTGGAGTTGTAGCTCTGAGGTAGAATGCCCATCGGTTCAATCCCCTCTCCTCAAAAAGACAACTCATTTTTTGCACTTTTGGATTCCCCTGGGCCCCTTTGCTCTCCATAAATGCATGTTATATCCAAAAGTGGACAAATAAAGTTAGTCTTCTCCAATCAGGAGCTCTTAAACCGTGATAATTTTCAAATCCTCTCGTCCCAAGAGTGAGTGCCTCAGAAAGCCCTAGGCCGGCGGGGACGGTGCAGCGGGCCTCACTCCCCACCGCTGAGCCGCCTCCGCAAGCTGCAGTTGGGGACCGTAGCCCCAGTTCCGGGGTGCGCGGGGCTGGCGCTCGCCCCCGGAGCTGACACGCGTGAACCTCCGCAGGAGCCCGAGAACACGACGTCCTTTCTCAGGATTCAAATCCGCTGCGGCGACCCCAGGACGGACGATTGCAGGCTACGCTTTCCCCCGGCCCGGGATCGGCGAGGCCCGCGGCGGGGAGGGGGCCTGGGAGCGGCCGCGCGCCGGCTCGCTGCGGCTCCGCGGTCCCACCGCCGGGGGCAGCGCCGCCCGCACCGCCCCGCCAAGATGGCGCCCGCGGCCCCCAGCCAGCCGGCGCGCGCCGCGTGGGCCCAGGCTGCAGAGCCGCCCCTCCCGGAGCCACGGCTGCCCCAGTGCCAGCCCTACCACTCCCGGGACAGCCCGCCGCCCAGCGCCCTACCTCGAGGACTTTTGATCACCCAACACCCTAGACTCCTGTTACCAGGAAGTAGGGACGGGTCCCGGCAGGGGTAAGGGCTGCTAGGATGACTTCAGTGCTAGGCCTGGTGGAACGAGGACAGGGGAGACCACTGGGTGTAAGCCTCACACCCCAGCCGTTTTTGCCAGCTCGGGACACTTGGTGCACAATTCTACAATACCAGTGACCACAGCGAAGGCTTCATGCCCTATTAAGACACAGGGCCCGGAGCTCTTGAAATCAGGAATGTCTTGGAAAATCTGGTAGGTCTGGTTGTGAAATCCACAGTATTATGTAGTAAAGGCTACAGAATGTGTAGGGCCCCTCAGAGTTGCTTTGACATCGGTATGCGTACTATGTAGGCTGCCTTGCTCTTAGGACACTCAGAAACCTTAGGTCCAATTTACCAGAAATGGCATTGATGAATGCAGCGCTTTCTGAGTGATCTGCTGGGCTCAGGTTGGAAGGTCAGAAGGGCCCCTCCCCCTCAAGGGAGTAGCTGATGCAGGTAGAATCACAAAGGTAGGGACCAGAAAAGCTGCTCCATTACCATTTGAAAACTGGGGGCTGACAACTCCCACCCTTCAAGGTTCCAGCTAAAGTTTGCCAGTTGCTATCAGCTCAGCTGGAGAGACTGAAAGTGAAGTTTGGGGTTGCTTTTCAAAGGAAATAAAGTCCTTGTGCATAACATTTGCACCCGTTTGTTATTCTTATGGAAAACTCTTCCTCCACCCATGCCGGGAGGCAGCTTCTGCCGCTCCTTCCTTCAGCCACCCCTCTTTTGTTTGTTTTCTGTACTGGGGATGGAACCCCCCGGGGGCATTCTACCTTTGAGTTACACCCCAGCCCTTTTAAAAAGATGTGTAACGGGCCTGGCTAAGTTGCGAAGGCTGGCTTCAAACCTGTCATCTTCCAGTTTCAGCCTTCCAAGTACAGGGATTACAGGAGTGTGCCACTGCACTGGGCAAGCAACCCCTCTTTTAATTACCTTTTTCTTGCCTCAGTTTAGGCAGCCTCTGGCACTTTATTCAAGTACAGCCGTAAACCTAAGGCTGAGCCCTCCGTGGCCCCAGCCTTCCCGTAGTGGGCCTGGAGCCTGGTGAGCTCTGAGAGTTTCTTAGGTGATTAGGGACAAAGATGCTGCTTAGTGTGTTTTGTACATGTTTTCTCTCCTCTGCACACTTGGTGCTTTTCAGACAGGGCGATTCACTAAGAATTAATTGTATACAAGAAAAGAGTTCAAAGTAGCACTCTGGAGCCAGGCCCCCATGAGTTTGGGTCACTCTACCACTGAGCCAACCATTAAGCCACCACTAAACTGTAGCCAGCGCCAAGGGGTTACCGCTTGTGCCCACCGAATTCCTCTCCTAGCGCCAGCTCTGGTGGCCAGGACGCCTCAGCTGCACCCACCTTCAGCCTTGTTCAGACCCGAAGCCCCTCCCAGGAGGCGCGGTAACCTTAAACGGCACGACAGGCGGCCGGCCGAGCTGGTTCGGTGACGACTCCCTGGAGACCGCTGCCTCTAGCAGCAAGGCCCCATCTGCAAAGCAGCTGAACGAGTTAAGCTGCCCCAGGCAGGAGCGGTCTGGGATGGGGCCTGAAAGAGAGAGAACCGGCGGGAAAGGGGGGGGGGTGGTGGCGAGGGGGCCTCGGCCTTAGGAGCCCCAAGTTGTAGGACAAAGGGGTGGACCTGACTCCCCCCCCTCTTCAAGTGCTGCGTTCGAGGCCCAGAGGACCCAGGGCTCATAGTGAACCTGCCCTGGGGGGGTCTTGGAGCCGCCAGGGGTCCAGGGCCTCCCGGCAAGTGAAGGAGGGGGGTTACGCCAGGGGTCCAGGGCCTCCCGGCAAGTGAAGGCACATCTGCCCAACAAGCAGCGAGGGGCTGGGCACTCCATCCTCGGGCTCCAGTAGTGAAGATGGGCGCGCGATGCAGGCAGGCCTGGGAGGTGCGGCTCTTGGTGCAGCCCCAGCTGCGCTAAGGTTACTCGCCACTTCCTGTATAGCCTCCCTTCGCTGTCCCCCACCCCCCGCACTGCACGCGAGGGCCACCACCTGGGCTATGCGGGCCACCGCTTTCAGCCCACCGGGCTCAGCCCAGCCCAACCCCGCCTCGGCTTCACAAAGGCCACGTGCGGACCGGACCGACTAGAGCGGCCACCACTCTCAGATCTTTAATTACGCTCAGAGCCCCTACCCTTCCCTCCACCCTATCGCCGGTTTCCAGCCCTTTAATCAATTTCACGATATTAAATATTAATTTCCCGCCAGCTACGCTTTCTCAGAGGAGGCGGAGGGGGTGGGCTGGGCAGCTCCAAGGAAGGGATGGCTTTGCAGGGTGTGACCAGGGTAACAGGGTGCAGAGGAGGCGCAGGCTCCTAAGTGACCTGAGCCTGGAACTCAGAGTCACCAGGTTTGCGCTCTTGCAGCTGGGGAATTTGAAGAGTTATGAACGCCAGGGTGCAGGCCTCCGGGAGGGGCAGCGAGGTGCGCGGAGAGTCCCCCGTGTGCTGGGCGACCGCCTCCCACCCTGCCCCCCTCCAGCCGCGAGTCAGTCTCACGCGGGCCCGCGGCGCGCTGCGATGATGGATCGCGCCTGGCGGGGGTGATTTGGTGTTGATCGCACATTATCACTGGCAGGTTGGACTGGTTGCTGATGGACGACTTCTAGCGGCGGCGGCAGCAGCGTCTTCAGATACCGCGAGGGGACTCGCTCGCTTCGGCGAGGGTCTCCCCCCTTCTAGCCACCCTCCATTCCACTGCCCGGCGTCCGGAGGATCTGGGAGTCCGACTGGTGACTCCCTACGCCCTAGGCCGCCCGCCTCTGTCCAGTCCTGGTGTGGGCCTCGGGAGGAGAGCCCGGACGCCTCTCCCACTTCCTCCCGTGCCTCCTTCCCTCACTGCCTGCTTCTCCCCCTCCCCACCCCCCGCTTTGCCTGCTTCCCCATCGAAACCTGATGGGCCTAGGTCACTCCACCGGTGATTTCCCCTCTCGTCCCAGGCCACCGGGTGCAGACCTCACCGCGGCCCCCCGACCCTCTCCCAGGGCTCGCAGCAGTCGCGGCGCTGCGGTGCACCCCTCCTCGCTTCTTTTTCTAAAAGTGCCTGCAGATACAAAAGCGGTTTCGTAATGCCTTCCGTCTGCGAGAGCCGGAGGACCTTGGCTGACCTTTCGGAAACTGATTGCAACTGCCTGTTAACAGCCCGTACTGACCGCACTGAGCCGAGCGGAGGACAATCATTTAAGTGACAGACGGCGAGGTGGCCCCGGCTCAGTAGAGCGGCCTGGTTAAGCCCGCCCTTCCCCCCGATCCCCCCCTCCGCTACTCCCCCAGCCCCGGGTGCATTGCGGGCCGTGGCGGGCGCTGGGGCAACGGGGAGGACGCGCCGCGCGCGCGCGCGCGTGTGTGTGCGCGTGTTCGCGATTACCCGCGGATGGGTTAACCCTTCGCGGAGCAGTCGGCCCCTTTGAGGCCGGGCGCTGCTGGCTTAATCTGCCATCTGCAAAAGAGAAATAAAAGGACCCGTCTCTGCCGAGTTTCCCTAATGGGTAAACTGTACCCTCCTAGCGTGACCGGGGCTGAGTCTCTGCTGCAGCTAGGGATAGATCCCCACCTTGGCTCTTCGGCCACTGCCCTGTGTCCCCTCCCAGCGCTCCCCTCCTTTCCCCGTACAGACTCTAGGAACAACACAGGGACAGCGCAAGGGGTCCAAAGGCTGGGAGACACTCGCGGTGCAATGGACGTGGGTGTTCCTGGTGTCTTCCGTTTTGGAAACTAGGGAAAGGTGGGGGCTCACTAGGGGAAGGCGAGGTGGGGGAGGGGAGGCTGGTGACAGGGCACCTCGGGCAGCGCTCGCTCCCTCTCTGGGGAGAGATCGCCAGCTGCTCTCCAACAGGCAGCGCCCTGAAATCTATTTAAAGAGAGGGAAAGGGGAGGAGAACAAAGGGGGAGGAGGGGGGGCGGCGAGCGGAGCCTGGGCGAGAGCGAGCGAGCAGGGAGGATCCGCCGCTCCGCGGGCACATCAAGCGCTCACATCTGTACACTCCGCGATCGATGGGGAGAATGGATAATATTTGTCAGCTGCAGACCTTTCTCTTCCCGGTTCCCGGGGAGGGGAGGGGGCGAGGGAGGGGGAGGGGCGGGCAGGCCAGGCAAGAGAGGCCGCCTCAAGGACAGCGCGCTTCCCGCAGCAGCCACACGGAAACCCGGAGCCATGAAAGCCGGGGGATTTTTCTCTTATTATCATTATTAATTATTTTTTATTATTCCACAGCAGCCAGCGAACGCTCGGCGGCGCCCCTCCCCCGCTTGCCCGCCGCCTCCCTTTGTTGATTCTCAGCTCCGAGCGCTGCGGGCCCAAGCCGCTGCCGCCGCGGAGCACGATCTGCTCTTGCGCCCTCGGTCGCAGCTGCGGCCCAGGAAGCCGGGGCTGCGTCCCCGCCCCCGCCCCCCACGGCGTGGCAGCGCCCGCACCCCCTCCCGGCCGCCCGCTACGAGGCCAGCCCAGCCCCTCCTCTGTCTCGAGCTGCGGCTCCGCGTCCCCAACGCCGAGCAGAGGCGGCTGGCTGCTGCGACCCGGAGCCTCGGACCGCGCGGGGGCCGTCGCCACCCCCTTTCCCAGCGGCTGCACTCTGATGCCGCCATCCTCACACATGGTCTTCATTTCGCACACTAGTGGCGTGCTTCCTCTCGGCTTCTCTCCTCGGGGCATTTCGGAGCGAGGAGGGAGGTTTAGAGGAAGTTAGAAACCCAGCGAGCTCTGGGGAAAGGGGGAAAACCCTTGCTCGCTGTCTGAGCTTCGGAGGCGGAGGGGAGCGCCCCACGGGGGCTGGGGTAGAGCCGAGGTGCCTTAGTAGAGGGCTAAGTAAGGGGTGGCAGTCGGGGAAGCGATCGAAAATTTGCCTGCTTGTATAAGCCAGGGTAGCACTGACCTGGCACCCTCGGTTGGCCTGAGCCGATGGGACAGGCGATCATCAAAAGAGACCAAAGACATCACAGGCTGCCCCCCCCCCTCCGGCGAGCTTCCTGGGCTTTTGTCCCCCACCCCGGTTGAAAATCCGGAGCCATTTCCCCTCCCCCCCAACCCAGGGTCCTGACCCACTGGAAGAGGGAGTGTGTGCAGAAAGCTCTGGTCCGGGTTTACTTGCGGCCTTGCGCACCCCTCCCCCACGCCGTCGCCCTGCGGTTCCGGGCCAGCCTGCGGCGGCGTCCCCGACTGCTCCGCGGTCCTGGGCCGGGCAGGAAGCTGGCACGGCCACCGGCTGGACAGGCGCCACTTGGCCCGGCCGGCTGCTCGCTAGAACTCGAGCAGCACCTTCGCGCCGAGTCAGGTTCCCGAGTCTTCGTCCCGGTCACCCTGAGCCCCCGCAACAAACACTTTGTCGGTTGGCCTCTTGGAGGTCTCCCGGTGTCCCCCCGCCCTTTCGGCTTTTCCCTTCCTCGGTCCGTCTCGGGACCTTCGTAATGCAGTCAACCGCCCTTCCCCAGATTCAAAAAGAAGTTTTGTGTTTCCCCGGGGGCAGCAGCCTAATGCTTCCCTTGTTTTCCGGAACAAAGCAGACATTCAGTGGGGAGGGGGCCAGCGCTGATTCCCTCCCTTTCCCGCAGCACCCTGCACCCCTGCAGGTTCAGAACACTCGCTTCCGGGGCCCAGGTGGTTTGGGGGTGCGGTGGGGGTCTCTTTTTTCCCCCAGACTTGGCTACAAAAGCCTCGCCCGGCAGCCAGAGAGAAGACTGGGTGAGCTTCCCAGCCCGGACTTGGAGGGCACGCACGCGGCTGTTTACAGTGCCTGTGCGCTGGAAGCTCACTCGCCGCCGCTTGACGGCATGGGGCACCCGCGGGCTGCCAGCACAGAGGAGGTGTGCAGCTGCGAGCCCTCGGGCATTCATCCTGAGGCCTTCGCAGCGCAGGGGCCAGGGCGCGCCAGGAAGCTTGAGGTCTCCCATCTCTTGTTACTCCTCTGGCCCCCAGACCCCTGCCCCCAACAATGGCCTGGATAGGGTAGTATATCAAAGGGATTGGGGGAGGGGGTGGAACTCACTAGGGGCGCTCAAGGCAGTGTATGCGCCTGAGTTCTGAGCACATCGCCTCTGCCCCTCCAGGGATGAGTTCCCCCGCCCAAGTGAGCACCAGACTCCACTCTGGTGACTCGGAGGTGCTACTCCGTCTGGATACCACTCTTGCAGCCCCACCTGCCCCTGCCACCCTACCGGGTGGATTTTCCCCACCCCACCCGGGGAGATGGCTGCCCTAGCTGTGCCCACGCCCGCTGGGCCTTCTCGTTGGCGTTGCGCAGCCTTAGATCCTGCTCCAGCTCTTCCCCTCTCCCCGGCCTGTGGCCGGCCCCCTGCGCCTCCAGCGCGGCCTGAAACTTGATCCCGTGTCGGAAGGACAGTGTGTAAACACCCGGCGCGCTCCGAGAGCCCGCGGGAGGGGCTGGGAGAGGGCCGCTGAGGCAGCTCGGAGGCCCCGCACCCCCGCCAGCCCGCCCGCTCGCCCCGGGCACGATCGGCGGGGCCGCTGCCTCGCTCTCTGCCTTCCCAGTTGGCTCAGCTAATTGGAGCCGCCGCCACTGCGGCGGCCTCGGTTGAATTTTCTAGATCGCAACCGTTCAGTCGCGGCTGCCTTCGGCTCCCCTCCCCCTCACACAGCTGTTATCTCAGCCAGCAACTTGTTGGTGGTGGGATCTGTCCCTCCGCTGATCCTAGCCTCAGGCACCACGTTCACCCCAGCAGTTCCGGGGAGAGGGATTCTGAGGGGCGTGAGGGGGGAGGTAGAGTCTTATCAGGGCTGGGAGGATTCGTGCCAGGATCCCAGGCTCCCGGTTCTATCCAAGGGGACCCTCAGCAGAAAGCCTTGTCTTCGCTGTCTTTTGCCAGGAGGTAGTGACTGCCTAGAGGGGCTCCAAGAACATATCTGCCAGCAACTTCAGTTCGTTCCAGTAAAACAGTAGAGAAGGGTGAGGTGGTGGGAGGCAGGAAGATATCCCTACCTTCTTGCTTGCCTCCCATCCCTGCCCACACTTGGGCATTTGGGACTTGGTATGTATGTCTCTCTTGTGGTAGGGTTCTCCTAGGCCTTGGGTCTAACCCACCCAAATACCACACGGCTGGATGAAGCTTCAGATGAAGTTCCAGGTACATGTGTCACCTTTAGTGGTGGGTTTGCAATTCTTCGCAGCTGGGTTAGCTCTAAGGGGGTGGTGATTCCCCTCACCCCAGCCTCCTCTGTGGTCCAGCCATCAACAGACCACAGACACACCTTTGTACTAGATGCAAACTGTCCAATCTGCATAAGTCTAGAAGAGGCCCGAAGCTTGGCCTCAAGGCAGAAAAGTGAAAGCCATCCACAGGCTAGGAGAGGGTGTGGCTCTAGCCCTCTGTCCAGTATTTCCTTAGAATGTCTTTTTCCTCTGCATAGGACTTTTGCAGGTGGGTTTCACAGACCCAGGACCCAATGTTGTAAAAGTATCTGTACCTCCATTCCAGAGGCACATAAATACACTATACTCCCAGAGGAGGGGGATGTAGGGGAATGGCAGCGGCCTGGGAGTGGCTGTTTTTCCAGAGGCAGTTGTGAGAAGGGTGCCTGTCCCCTCCCTCCCTTTGATGATTCTCTGACAACTGCTAGGGAACAAAGGGTGGAGGCCACAGGCTCCTTAACAGTCACTTCCCGAAGCCTCCTCCTTCACTTCTCTTACCCCAAAGAGGTTTTCCTGAGGTGTCCTTCCAATCTATTTATAACCAGAGCAAGATTTTCCACTCAGTCCATATTGATTTAAGCTATGATAAAAAGGAAATCTATAAAATTAACATCATAACTTGGTTCTGAGATGGCACTTCAGTAGGTCAAGTTCACCTAGCTTTTTTGGCGTCTAAAGCCTTGCAGGCCCGTCCAATCAGATATGTGAAATATGTCAGTTTCTCTTCTCTGTAGCAGAAAAGGACTCCTCTAAAAGGTGATTGTGTGTGTGTGTGTGTGTGTGTGTGTGTGTGAATGAGAGAGAGAGAGAGAGAGACAGACAGACAGACAGACAGACACACTGGGGATCCAACCCAGGAGCATTCTACCTCTGAACTACACCCTCAGCTCCATTTTTTTTTTTTTTTTTTTTTGTGGTACTGGGGATTGAACTCAGGGGCATTCTACCTCCGAGCTACATCCCCAGTCCTATTTTTTATTCTTTATTTTGAAACAGGGTCTCACTAAGTTTCAGAGTGCCTCACTAGGTAGCTGAGGCTGGCCGCGAACCTGGATCCTCCAGTCTCAGCCTCCCAAATGCTGGGATTACAAGCGTGCACCACCATGCCTGGCTTCCCCCAGCCCAATTTTACTTTTTATGTTGAAACAAAGTCTCGCTGAGTTGCTGAGGCTGGTCTCGAACCTGTGACCCTCTTGTCTCAGCTTTTCAAGTACTGGGATTACAAGTGTGCGCCACCACACCCTGCTGGAAAGATGTGTGTTCTCCTTCACCCCCATCCTATCAGTCTGCAAGAATCTTGTTCTGTTTAGGGTAAAGTATATTTCTATATTTTGATAATGAAGAGAGTAATTTGTGTTCCTCTTCAGGTCTGAAAAGATAATTATGCGTCCCAGGAGCTTTCTCATCTCCTGGCTATTTAACAGACAATCTGGATTCTGACTCTGGAGCAGGAGTGCTTCCGAATCCCTGCCTCCTAGTCCCCTACCCTACGTCATCAGTCCTTCCCCCTCTACATACAGCCACCGCCAGGCCCAAAGATTTTGGTCCAGAAGGCTGAAGGTGGCCTCAAAAGATCCTGCAACTCAGGTATTTACATTTCTTTTACCTTGCAAAGACTGCCCGAGCCTTTGGCATTCACGTCCCACCTCTCAGAAAGTTTATGCTAAGAGCTCGGCATGTGGCCTGTGATGATGGTGTCTGAAGGCCCAGAGAAGGAGTGTTCATGGTGGAAAAGAGTTGAGTGCCGCTGTGCAAAACTTAGACCAAACCAAACCAAAATGCAAACAGCCACAACAACAAAAGTAACTCCTTGCACCTGGCTGGTCACCTGCTTGGAAACAAACTGTATATCCCTAACTCCAGCCCCATCCCACAGCTAGTAAAGCCCAGGGGCATGCTATTCCTCTGACTTTCCTTTACACTTAGGAATGGTACTGTAAAGAATATCTGGAAGCTGCCGGGCGTGGTGGCGCACGCTTGTAATCCCAGCATTCGGGAGGCTAAGACCGGAGGATCCGGGTTCGAGGCCAGCCTCAGCTACCTAGTGAGGCACTCTGCAACTTAGTGAGACTCGGTTTCAAAATAAAGAATAAAAAATGGGACTGGGGGTGTAGCTCGGAGGTAGAATGCCTCTGAGTTCAATCCCCAGTACCGCAAAAAAAAAAAAAAAAAAGATTATCTGGAAGCTGAGATGCATCCACTACTCCTCACTCACTTCCCCTGGCGCCCGGCACAGCTTGGCTGAACTTGCCGTTCCTGTCTTTTTAGAGGAGCTGGTTGTGTTCCCGAAGCAGGATCGCACTGTGCTGCCTCCCCAGGGGTCCCCAGCTATTGATTTTTAATATCCGTATTCAATATTGTGTATTAAATATTGAATCCATGCACGAGAGGATGTGATGCAAATCACCAGCCGTGCCTGAGACTTTAATAGTTGTTTTATTGCCGGGAAACCACAGTTGGACGCAAGGCATCCTGCAGCCCAGGCTGGGGGGCGGGGATGACAGGCAGAGAGGAGGGCTAAGCAGAGTGGGGCCTCCCAAGGAGGACACAAGACCTCTGGAATAGCCACTGCTGGAGGCACAGGCAGCCACTCAGCCCTCCACCCCTGGCAGGCGCGTAGGGGCCAGCTCCAGGCTGCCATGGACATAGGGCTGCTCATGAGGTCTGGGCAGAGGAAGAGGTGTGGAGCTGTGTCCTTCCTTCCTGGACTTCCCTAACTAGACTGTCCATTCCTGTCCAGCAGTCCCCCTTCCCCTCCACAGAGATACTCACCCGACTACTGAACAGGAAAGTGAACTCCGGGCAGGAAACCCCAGGCCTCTGGCCTCCTCCACCAGCTTAGCTGCTTGATCTTAGTAAAGACATCTCAACCTTTCTGGGCCTCTTTCCCTTCCCTCCTCTGCCTTGGGGGTAATGCTATCTGCCCTACCGCCCCCACAGCCTGGCGGGGAGGCTGGCACACATGAGATAATATTCAGGGAAAAGGCTTTTGTCAACTGTGGGCCCCATATAGGCAGGCTGAAGGATTAGTGCTGGTTTTCCCTCCTGCTCTCCCTCTCCAGCAGGCCGGCTCCTAGCTGCCTCCTTTCTCAGACAGGAGCCCCTTCCCCATTAAGGGCCCTGCCGCCACTCCCTTGGTCACCTCAGCTTGACCTCCCAGCTTCTCTGCACGGGGGCCAGGCCGTCAGGTTTGGAGTACTGCTAGCAGGGATGCAGGAAAGGTGAGAACAACTCCGTGTGGTGTACTTGTGGGTGCGGCAAGTGAGTGCAAAGCCAAGGCCTGGGGAAAGCGCTTGGCTGTGTCCGAGAGAAAAGAGGCACGCTTCTCTGCCTCAGCCAGGGGCTTCGGAGCTGGCGAGGGAGGGGGGAGCAGAGAGAAGGCACTGATGGACTCTGTGTGCAGACAGTGGGGGAGTAGTGGAGAACCTGAGAGTCGGTGGCCTCTTCCCTCATCACACTGCAGATCGCTGGGGAAAGTCAGGCTTGATTCCTGATTGCCTGGAAGGTCAGGGCTTAGGGAGCATCCTAAGGGTATTGCTGTTGGGAAGCCCAAATGGAAATTCGGTGGGGGGCAGTCGGTCTTCCAAAGCCGTTGACTCAGATAAGCACTTGCCCGAGGCCCCAAGAGTGGAGACACCAGTTTTCCATTGGCTATACTCGCCACCCCCCCATCCCAGAGACACAAAGTGCCGACCTACTCTAACCTTTCTCCCGGGCTCAGAGAAGGGTAGAGACCAGAAGAGTCTGCCCCAGGGATCCCGCCATCTACTGGGAAGGCCCAAACAGACACACCTGGCCCGCCCAGGCCCAACGGAGACCAGCTTTGGCGGCAGGCCTCGGCCGAGAGTCCGCATCCGCGTCCCTAGGCGCGAGAGTAGGGGGATGCCAGGCAGGGCCTGGCTGAGCACGCCTCCGCGTCGGGGCTGGGGCGGCTGCTGCTGCCTGCGTTTCCGGGTCTGCGGCTGAGCCTCCCTGGCTCTCTCCTCTTGCTTTGTCTCGCTGCCAGCTTCTTGTCTTTCCTCGCCAGTCTCCTGGGTTGGCGGGTCGCGCTCTGTCTCCACATTCCCCAGTGCGCCTTTGCATACGCGTGGCCTTCTTCCCGCAACTTCTCAGCTCCGTCCCATTCCCGCGGGCTACCTGGCTTTAAGGTCGATGTGGGTATCCAATTCTTGAGCTTCCCATCCCCCAGTTGACACATTCAGGGCTCCGGGGACCCACGGGACAGAAACGTCCCCGAGGCTCTGGTTTAGGTCTACCAAAGCAAACCCTTAGAGAGCTTGGGGATCTGTCTCACTGTTACCCGCTGCTTTCAGCCCTAGGCGGAATCTGGCAGGGACACTTCTGCGACTGACCTCGCGGTCCGAGGCGTTCTCCCAACTCTCCCAAATTCGCCCAGAAGGAGAATTTTGAGCACACGCACCCCCCCACCCGAAAGTTGATGGGACGTGTGGGCTGGAGCGCGGTGTCCCCAGAGTGCACCAGCATGTGCCAAACTCCAGGACTCCGGGTGGATCCACTGCGAGAAGGCGGGGAGGGGGTGGAATAGGGCACCGGCCTCGGATGCTCATGCTGACGGCTAGCGGGGACTTGCGAATACCCTAGACCGCTGGGCACGTGAAGACACCCTTCCAAGCCCGTCCCCTCCCCCAGGCCCGCACGCCGTTGCCGTTGGCCTCTGTGTCGGAAACACGGTCCAACTCCTTGAAAGTAAACTTGCCGCGAGGGGCGAGGGGAGCGAAAGAGGGAGCCTGTCGGCCAGGGTATTGGCGTCGGGGAGGCCGGGAAGGCTAGTGTCAAGTTTCAGCCCCTAATGACACACGATGGCGAAGTGCCAAGGCCCTGGGAACGGCGCGAGGAGAGGGGTGGCGGGAGGGGGGGCGGCTTGGGTGAGAGGGATCACGCCGCGGGGCCCAACTTGCGAACCTCGAGGCGCGAGGCGCCCCGAGGGCCGAGGGAGGCCGCGGGGGCGGGGGCGGCGAGCGGGGAGGGGGCGCTCCGAGAGCCGCCAGAGCGGAGCAGAGCGCAGGCATCTTCCGCAATCCATTCATGCACTGAAGCGCGTGCAGAGCTGCTGCTCGCTGCCATTGTTACTCGCGGGCGGTGTGGGAGCCGAGCCTCCACTCTGGCGAGAGATAAATGGCCTCTGACAGCCCCTCCTTGCCAAGAGAGCTCCTCGGATTTCACCGCGCGGCGGCTCTCAGGTCTGTGCCTCGCTCGCTTCCCGGCGAGAACCTTTAAATCAGCCTCCTGGCCCTCCCTCCTCCCGGACGCTGTCCCCCGCCCGCTCAGGCCCTGGGCAGAGCCCCGGGCGCGCTTTGCGCGGCCTCGGGTCTCCCCCCGCCTTGGAGGGGGACGAGTTGGGGGCTCCGGGGGGACCCAAGGGCCGCAGGGGGTGGCGGCTGGCACCCCCCCCCGCCCAGGCTCCGCGTCTCCGCCTGAGCGGAGCCCTGCGCCCCGCCTCCGCGCCCACAAGATGGATCAGGCTACCGTGCAGAGAGCGGGCTGTAAATATTTAAAAAGTCTCTCGCGCGCCGGCGGTAATGGCTTTCGCAGTCGGAATGTGTGCTAGGGGAAGAGGAAGGACGACGTGTGTAGTGTGTTGCGGGTTGGAGAATTGTTCATATGCCTCCCCCTGGGTCCGGGGTGGGCTGCGTGTTCAGGCTTCCCGATTTCCCGCCGGTCGTCTCTCTGCCGCCGCGTCCCATGATAGCATGGAGAATACCAGTCGATGGGGAACTTGAGCCTCGCAGGACGACAGAGGCTCAGTCGAGGTGACCCTAAAGCCACCCTCCCCTCTGAGATCTCCCAAGGGCCTGGGCTGTGACTGGCCGGAGATCCCAGGTCCAGGTCCGCCTCTAGCTGATGCCCAGGGGAGGGCGGGAAATGCACAGATTGGAGCCCCCGGAGTTTGGGTGGTCACTAAAGCCTGGGCTGGGACTTCTGCAGCATGCTCCTGGGCTGTTTGTGCCTTTGCTCCGATCCCCCAAGCCCCTCATAAACCTTGATCCACTCTAAAGGAGCCCCCCGCCCCCGTCTGAATCTGAAAGTAGCTTTGTGGCTGCCGGGACCGAAACCTGGGAGGAGGCAGTGCCGAGAGACTGGGGCTCAGAGAGGGTGCGACCAAGCTCCGAAGAGGTCGCACGTGGATGTGGAGGGGGCTCTTTGGCTTCTCCGGTGAGTGTGGGCCTGGGATCTTTAAGGATGAGCCCAGCCGGATGGGAGAGGTGGGGGAGGGGATCCAGCCTTCTCAGCAGGGAGAGGCTTAATGGGCCCACCACTGGGTGTGTGCTGGGTGAGGTTGTCGCCTTGGGCAGCGGCAGCTCCCTGGCGGGGCGGGGGCGCCGAGTTGCCCAGAGCTGGGGCGGGCCGGGTGCTGCGGGTTCTCGCGGAAGGTTTGAGGAGTGTGGGACCAGGCTAGGGTTGCTCCTCTGTACCCTCCACCCGGTTGGCTCTGGGGCCGGCCAAAGTGTGGGTGCCGGCTACGTGTCGGGGCGCGCCAGGGCTGCTCTCTGCCTTCCAGTGCGTGAGGCTCCCGACTCCTGGCAGCGCCCGCGCACTCTGCTTCCAGGGGCTTGTGTTGCGCCCTTCTCGCTTGTTTGTCTCGTGTGAGCCTCGTAAACCGCCCTGATTTATTACCCAGACTAAATGCTTAATTTGTGAATATGAAACAGATTAAAAGGGGCGGGGGGAGGGGGCTTGAGGTCGGCATATTTTAGCAATCAGACCAAGGCAGCCAGGCAGATGTTTCAAATTTGTCGACATTTTCAGGCTCATGTGGAAAGCCAGCCAGAATGGTCAAGAGGTCCTTTCTCCTTCTTTTAACCTGAGAACTTGGCAGTGATCAAAAGGAGGTGATTAGTAGCTACAGAAAAATAGACACCAGCAGGCAAGGAGTTAACAGAGGCTGAGCCCTTTGCCTCCAGGATTGGGACGGGGTGAGGGGTGGGGCACAAAGGCAAGCTCCTCACAAAGGCTAGAGAGGTCTTGGCTAAAAAGGCCCAAGTGTTAGGAGCTAAGTCTGCAGAACAAAGTAGAGGGTCCATTAAAAGTTAATTCAGTAAATAAACTTCATTGGTGATAAAACAAATAAGAAAGACGGCAACTCCAACTTAAAATAGCCAACAGATAATAGAAATAGGTAGCTTTGATGTGGCCTAAACATGTGCTTTCGCCTTTTGGCAGGTCTCTACAGTGATCTGCCCAGCCCAGGCCTCTGCAGAGCACCCTCTCCCTTTGAAAAGGCCTCATGTGTACAGGCAGTGTGTTTGGGCGTTTGTCATTTTGGGGCAACTTCACACATCAAAGGCGCGCGCAGTGTTCTTTTCACCTCCCTGGTTCCAGCCGCCCAGTGAAGCAGATACAATTTCTATAAATTGGCCTTCTCCTCTGGGTTTTGATTGATCATCACCATATGAGATTATTGAAAGTCTAATGTCTTATTTCACTTTCTCCAAGGGGTGAGGAGGGGAACAGTTTATTGGAAGTCAGGCCACGGGAAGACTCCCGTGTTGTGCAATAGTAATTTCCATTAGCCCGGATTTATCAGCCTCCTGCAGCTCCCATGCATCTCCTGCGGGTGCCTTGTGCCACCTCCCTCTCCCCCTCCAGGTCTCAGCTTCTGTCGCTGTTAACAGGTACGGTACATTGGAGCCTTCTGTTGGGAAGGAGAAAATGGCTGTTGACTAAACATAAGGAAACAAAAGGTTTATTTTTTAACATATCTGTTATAACTCAAGAACTCACTCTTCAGACATTGTTTCCCACTCCAAACTTTTTTGTTCCCCTTTTGCCTGGATACCACCTTTCATTTTATTAAAGTTGATTATGGTTCCTCTTCCTTGTCCTGCGCCAGACAAAGGCTTAGGGAAAGTCAAAGAACGCGTTAATTACATGTTTCTTGTAAACTGACTTTTCATTTCCCCCTAACACATTTAGTTGGCTTGGTGTTTAGTTTAACACTCAATTGCTGCAAATATGCTGCTTAAAAATGCTGTCTTTATTAAAACAAATAAATGAATTCAAAGACCTTTCTAATTTCAACTCGCGTGGGCTAGAAACAGAAGAGAAAACCAAAAGCAAGAGCAAGAGTGAGGAGCCGAGCAAGGGAAAGGTGGCTGGAGGCTCGGAAGAGAAAAGAGACCAGGAAACACACACACACACACACATGCACGCATGCATGCACGCACGCACGCACGCACGCATGCCGGGACATGCACACAGCATTCCTTCTGCTGACCCTCCCAAAGCCCTGTTAAACTGGTCCATACAATTGTCCCTGGCTTCGCCCTGCAGCTCACCAGCCCGCCTAGATTTTCCATCACTTGGTGCCTAAGGCGATCATTAGCTGAGAACGGACAACCTCTACCTGTTGGCAGCCCGTCACTTACCCGTTGGGGGAGGCTGGCTGCGGGCTTCTGCGTTGGGCCTGGGCCCCATTTGCTCAACCCAAGAGGGGTCCTTGGTTTTTGCCCCTGGGTGCATTGGTGCCTAATTAAACTCTATCCAGGGCAACATGCTCTAAATATACGTAGGCTGAGAGGAAGCTGGGAGGAAAAGACAGTCATTACCTAGGCAGAGAAAGTGACTCTTCTGCCAGAGAAGAGGGAGGGATCCCTGTGAGATCCCTGTGGTCGAACCTCCTTTAACCTCAGCAGAGTCTTGGAGTGCACATTAACACTGGTACCGAAATCAAGGAAAAATGGAAATCAGCAAAAAACAAAATCAAAACCTATAGCCCACACATATCTAAAAGGCCTGTATCACCACCAGGAAGAAGGGGGGGAGGTCCACCATAGTTCCAAACAGACAATGGTAGCTGCAGAAAAATGACCCGGGTGCTCTTGTGGCATGGAGTTATTGCTTATGTGCCACCGCCCCGTAGCACACAGGAGCTCGAGCTGTATAAATGGCTGTGGAGACAGAAAGGAACAGATGTGTCAAGAGCCCAAGGATTAGGTGTATACTGTGAAGCTAAACAGATCATGGAGGAGCAGGAGAGAATCCACGGCTAAAGACCAGGGGCCCCACCAGGACCTGGGACCAGGCAGGGTGGAAAAGACCCGTCTTGGGGTAAAGGGACAGCCAGCAAAAAACAGCATGTACAGTTATTAGAGAAGAACCGCTGGGCTTTAACTGAGGTGCATTTAACCCACTGGAGGATATAGGTTCAGGAGGGTGAAAACTCTAGCTCATGGTGACATGGTAGTAGCCAAAGTGAGACCAGAACTCAGAGCTCCGTGGTTCAGCAAATAGAGTCAGAGGAGGAAAGTGACTTCTGGTTAGAGAAAGCCCCAGGGGGCTCTAGGTCACTTAGGAGGCCTGGTAGTCTAGTCATTCAGAATTTATTAAGCACTTGCTGTGTGCAAGGCAGTATGCTGGGCATATGGGGCCACAAGTACTATAAACTCAAAGGACCAAGCAGGGAGACTCTATCCTTTTATGTGTCCAGTAGCGAAGGCCATAAAGACAGTGGGTGAAAGGACTAGGGACAGGGAGAAGGAAGCCACCCACTCCCAGGGATTTTATCCACAGCCTTCAGTTGGGTTTCCAGGAGGGCAGTGGGGCCAGGGGGCAACCTGCAGCAAGGGACTCCTCCACCTCTGGCCAGAGCCAAGTACTTGGGCAAGTACATGGACTTTCCAGATTGGTCTCCCAGGGTGGTGGGAGGGCCATCTGGGCTAGGGCCCTTCACTTCTCCTTCCTTCGAAGGTCCAGGAAGATTATTCTGCTGCAAATTGAAAAGGCAACTTTTCTAGCCAGAACACACACTGCAGTTCTCTCGGTTGCCTTGGACAAACACGAGAGTGTAGCTTATCCCCAAAAGCTCCTGGACAAATGCAGGCTCTCTGGGGGAGCCGGTAAGGGAATACTACATCCCTAAACAAAACAAACCCAAGACTCTCCAAGGTTTAGCACTGCCAGTGGAGTCTCCCAGCAGAGAAGGTGGCTGGCTTACCCCCCCCCCCATGCCCCCCATTCCACCTGCCCCATGGGGCGCTCTCAGTGTGATCACAGGTGCCCTCCCTGGAGCCATCTGGCCTGGGCCCAGCCTCTACTCTTAGTTTCCCTAAGCAGAGGCGAAACACGCTGGAACCTTCAAAGCACATTCCTAAACACTAAGGGAGAACTGTGGGGAAGCGAAAACAAAGAGGCCAAGGAGCGCTGGAGCAGTTCAGCTTACAGACTCTGGGCCAACAGGGCTGGCCCAAGTTCAGTCAGACTTCCTGGCTCTGGGCCAGCGGGAGCTGGCAGCAAGCCCTCTCCAGCCCACCGCTCAGGCTCTGTCGCCCCCCAAACCTAGGCACACCCCCCAGCTAGCGCAGGCCCCAGGAAGCCCCGCTGCCCCTCAGCAGCTCTCTTCCACTGCCCCCTCCCTGTTCAAGTTCAGATGGCTAGTCCTGAGAGCCAGAGGGTGGCCTCTAGAATCCCTTAACTCAGAGCCTCCCCAGAGTGGATGGGCTGCCAGTGAGCCCAGAGGAGAAGCTCCTCAGACCCTCACAGTGGCCTGGTGGGTCTGGGGGAGGCCCGAGTTCCATGCCGGGTAGCTTCAGGACTCAGATTGGGCGATTGTGAACACTTGGTCTCTTTTCTTTTTTTCAGAGCTGAGGACGGAACCCAGGGCCTCTTGCATACTAGGCAAGCACACTGAGCTCTGTCCCTACTCCCCTTTTGTGTGTGTGTGTGTGTGTGTGTGTGTGTGTGTGTGTGTGTGTTTTACTAGAGATTGAACCCAGGGGCATTCTATCTCTGAGCCATACCCCCATCCCTTATTTTATTTTGAAACAGGTTCTCACTAAAGTTGCTAAGGGCTTTGCCAAGTTGCTGAGGTTGGCCTTGAACCTGCGATCCTCCTGTTTTAGCCTCCTAAGTACTGGGATTACAGCACCACCACGTCTGGCTGCCAAATTTTTTTATAAAAAGGTTCCATCTATATTGCCCAGGCTGGTCTCAAGCTTGTGATCCTCCTACCTCAGCCTCCCGAGTAGTTGGGATCACAGGTATGACACACCACAACTGGCACTTGGTAACTGTTTATCCTTTTGCACTATGAAAGTATGATCATGTTGTGTGTGTGTCAAGACTGAGAAGCAGTGCTCAGGTGTCCTGTGATATTGATGTCCCCAAAGTCACCCACATATACAAGTGGGGGAAATCAGGCCCATGGTTCCTTATGGATGGTGAGCATGGTTCAGTCATTCATTCAACAAGCTTTGCTCATCTCTCTTGTCTGTCCTGCCCTGTGTTGGTGGCTCTTGGGGATAACTGGGGGAGAGCCAGGATTACCAGGATCCAGCTTCTCCTTAGAGAACATTACAGTGCCCTCAAGAGAGAGAAACCCACAGAACTGAAAACCTCAGTGTGCTCACGCCAAGACCAGGACAAAATGCAGTTGTCCTTGGTTTTACTCCTCAGGAATATATGTTTGCATGTGTATTTGTGTGTTTTGAAACAGGGTCTTGCCATATTGCCTAGGCCGGTCTTCAACTCCTGGGCTTAAGCAGTCCTGTCTCAGCCTTCCAAGTAGCTGGGACTATAGGCACGCACCACTGAATCCAGCTAGGAATCTTTTTTTTTTTAGTACTGGGAATTGAACCCGGAGGCATTCTACCTTCAAGCTACACTCCTAGCCCGATTTTATTGTTTGTTTTTGTGGTACTAGAGATTGAACTCAGGGGCATTCTACTTCTCAGCTACACTCCCAGCCCTATTTTATCTTTTCTTTGGAAACTGGGTCTCAATAAGTTACTGTACTCTAGTCTCGAACTTGCAATCCTCCTGTCTCAGCCTCCCAAGTACTGGAATTACAGGTGTGGGACACTGTGTCTGACTAGGAGTGTACTTTTATATATATATTTTGCAGTACTTGGGATTGAACTCAGGGGCATTCTACCTCTGAGCTACACCCCCAGCCCTATTTTTTATTCTTTATTTTGAAACAGGGTCTCACTAAGTTGCGGAGTGCCTCACTAAGTAGCTGAGGCTGGCCGCGAACCCGGATCCTCCGGTCTCAGCCTCCCAAATGCTGGGATTACAAGCGTGCTCCACCATGCCCAGCTAGGAGTGTACTTTTAAAGCCAAAGTCGTGATGTGTTTCTGCTTATGGTCCACTCACAGCTGGATCACTGAAAGCTTCATCAAACTCCAAGAGAGCTGGAGTGGGACCTGCTGAATGGGGACTTGGGGCTGGCAGCTCTATGCTTTCTTTCCCAAGGCTCCACCCAGATGACTAAATCGTGTTAATGGCAGATGTTGTAGGTAACACCTGCACGTGGCAGAAAATTCTAAAGATATCAAAGGGTTCTGGAGGAGAAAAGTAAGCCTCTTCCATCCCCATTTCTCAGTCACTTGTTTGCCTCTCTGCAGATAACCGCTGCTTCTGGTTTCTTGCTTACCCTTCCCAAGATAGTCTATTAAGGTTGATTCGTTAACTTTAAAAAAAATTTGTAGCTTGAAAAAACCCCAAACCCACAGAAAAGTTGAAAGAACAGTACAATGAACACCCATGTTCGAAGGCAGATTTTCAAAAGCGCTATATTTATTTAACACGCCTAACCTTGGAAAGAATTCAAAACCCCTTCAGAGATCTGAATTAGTTTAACTTTATCTTCAAATGTTACTTAGGAATACTTTGCCCTAGTAGATACGGTGCTTGCTTGTTGGTCACCCTTCCTCCCGGCCCCAACACCTTATCTCTTGTGTCTCTTGCCTAGCAGGCATGCAGTAAAGCTCATGGGATTCAATAGCAAAGACTACATAGTAGTTAGCTTGGGGGAGCCAGGCTGCCTGGGTTCGAAAGCTACCTCTGCCACTCAACTAGCTGCAAGACCTTGGTCGGTTACTCTCAGCTTTGCGCTTTGCCCATTTGTGAAATGGAGGGTAATGATACAACCCCATTAGTGATGTTAGGAGGATCAAGTTAGTGGGTAGACATAAAGCACTTAAGTAGTACCTGGTGTACAGAAGGTGCTTATTAGGAGTTAAGACTTAAGACTTTAAGCACATTTGGAGTTGGGCGTGGTGGTGCATGCTTGGAATCCCAGTACTTGGGAGGCTGAAACAGGAGGATCACAGGTTCCGGGCCAGCCTCAGCAACTTGGGCCCTCAGCAACTTAGTGAGACCCTGTTTTAAAATAAAAAATAAAATAGGGCTGGGGGTAGAGCTCAGAGATAGAATCCTCCTAGGTTCAATCCCCAACACCAAAACAAACAAACAAACAAACGAACAAACAAACCGAATTTGTTATCAACCTTGCTGTGGTGAGTGTACCTAAGTCATTTGGCCTAGAGTTAATGACCTTAGGGGTTTCCATTGGTAGCTGGCAAGAGATTGGAAGAACCCAAGACTATAGCTTGTCTGTTCTCTGGGGTGTGTGAGTGGCAGGGGATTTTGGGGACATTTTCCACACTCTTGGAGAGTTTCTAGCTGCCTTTTTTGTGTGTGTGTGTGTGTGTGTGTGGTGCTGGGGATGGACGCCAGGGCCTTATGCATGTTAGTAATCGCTCTACCACTGAGCTACACCTCCAGCTCTAGCCATGCTTTATTACAAGCACATGCTTGGAATCCCAGTACTTGGGAGTCCAAGACAGGAGAAACAAAGGTTTGCATCCAGCCTCAGCAATTTAGACCCTGTTTAAAAATAAAGAATTGCCGGGCGTGGTGGCGCACGCTTGTAATCCCAGCATTCGGGAGGCTGAGACCGGAGGATCCGGGTTCGCGGCCAGCCTCAGCTACCTAGTGAGGCACTCCGCAACTTAGTGAGACCCTGTTTCAAAATAAAGAATAAAAAATAGGGCTGGGGGTGTAGCTCGGAGGTAGAATGCCCCTGAGTTCAATCCCCAGTACCGC
>PVLC010005286.1:6890-77703 GCA_004027655.1 Graphiurus murinus | reverse complement strand
GGTGGCGCACGCTTGTAATCCCAGCATTCGGGAGGCTGAAACCGGAGGATCCGGGTTCGCGGCCAGCCTCAGCTACCTAGTGAGACACTCCGCAACTTAGTGAGACCCGGTTTCAAAATAAAAGAATAAAAAATAGGACTGGGGGTGTAGCTTGGAGGTAGAATGCCCCTGAGTTCAATCCCCAGTACCGCAAAAAAAAAAAAAAAAAAAAAAAAACCCACTCCCTGAGGCCCTAGAATATCGATTCTCCCTGGGAATGCTCACTGGGAGTGCTTTCTTCTTAAAAACCTACTCAAGGGGGAATTGGAAGAAGTGTTTTGACAAATCTGCACATAAAACCAGGGTTAGAATGAACAGAGTTGTGTCACAAGAGAAAGGGATCACGTGATACTTTCGAAGTGTTTTCTCTGAAGATCTTGATCTTTCAGGATTATTGGACCCTTTAATATTTATTTAATAATTTTAATAACAACTTTAATTTTTTTTTCAAAAGAGTAATGGAGCATAAAAGGTTTAGACCATTACCAAGTTCCCATCTCTCACCTGCTGGCAGTGTATCTTAATTGCCAGTGAAATCCCTAAGAGGAAATAAGAAGCTTCTCTCTCAGTAATGCCGAATCAATAGTGACAGCCCCGTCACTCACAATGAACAGACACTGACGCGAGAGGCCCATAACGCTGAACTAGAGTGGCCAGAGGTGGCCAGAGGTGGCCCTCTTGCCAGGGGACGCGCTGCTAATCCATCACCGTGGAGTCACGAGTGAGATAGAGAGGTGGCTTCTCCAGGGAGCATGACCACCAGGCCGTCCCCTTCACCCCACTCCTTACTGGTGCACCCCAGATTCCCCGGTGAAGACCTTGCAGCCGGCAGCTCAGGAAGCGGAAACTGCCTTGCTGCAGCTGCGAGTCCACACAGTAAGAGTTGGAGCCGTATTGGGCTCCCGTTCGGGGCTCTCTGAGCTGGAAGCAGTTTCGGAGCCCAACATGTCCTGCGCAGATGGGGAAGCTGGCGTCTGGGAGAGGGAGCCGCCTCAGATCCCGGGAAGCTCGGACTCATATTTCTTCACTTTGGGGCCACTCTGGGTAGACCCTGAGGAAGAAAAGTGGAGATTAGAAGGGAGAATAAAAGGAGGAGGGGAAGGAGGAAGAAAAGGACAAGGAAGAAAAGCCAAGAGGCTCAGGAAAACTCCAACGACGAGAGTCAAGGAAGCGGGAGTCCCCCGACGAGAGGGTCCCAAATGGCAGCCACCCGGCGTCATCTGGCAAGATCAAAGAAGGGAAACTATTTCCTAAAATAGAACGTCGAGAGAAAAAAATGGGAGCGTAAAAATAGTAGGAAGTCATTGTATAATAAAGTAAGATGGCAGGGTACCAGTGCCCGCCGCAGGCCTGTCCCAAGGCTAGACCAGAGTGAAGAGGTCAATCCTGGCGGATGGCGCCCGCTGTGTGACCTCAGGCAGCTCACCGGGGCCTCTGTTTCCTCAACTGCAAACTGAGAGGGTGAGCCAAATGAGTGGTATTTTATAAGCAGCGGATATCGGGCAAGAAGTGAAATTGTTGGGACCAAACAGAAAACAAACAAAACCCAAACAAATGGACAAACAAACAAAAAACTGTGTTTCTGTTAAAAGAAAACAAAAAGCTCCTCTAAGCCCCCCTCCACTCATTTCCCCATCACCTTCACCGACCTGAGCTAACTGCAGGGAGGAAGAAGATTGATCCAGAAAATCAAGCAAGAAATTCCCTTTGCGTGCGTGTGTGTGTGTGTGTGTGTGTGTGTGTGTGTGTGTGTGTGTGACTGGGGATTGAACCCAGGGGCACTCTACCTCCCAGCTACACCCCCAGTCCTATTTTTGCCTTGAAACAGGGTCACACTAGGTTGCTGAGAGTCTCACTACACTGCTGAAGCTGTCTCAGCCTTCCAAGTACTGGGATTCCAGGTGTTCCTCCCCACACCTGGCTTCCCCTTTGCCTTAATTATCAGGATGCTCTTGAGTATGAAATAGCCGAGCATGTCCCTGTCGTGCCCTGCCCGCTGGACCAGACCAAGGTCCCCAGGTCACAAGATGGCACCTCCCGCCTGGCTGCTCAGCGGCCCTGGGCCAGCAGGACGAGCGGGGCTGCAGACTCCATTTCTGGCTCATCAGCGACTCATTTTCTGAAGTCACCCCCCTCCCCGGGGAGCTTGTTAAAAGGCCGCTGGCGTCCCCAGGAGGGGCTCGATTTGCCTTTATGAATGAGCCGCTCCAGAGAAATCAATGAGCAAGTCAGTCAGGCCAAGTAAACAAATGCGTTTTCTCTCTGGGGCCGGAGCGGCCAGGAGCCTCCCCACGGGCAGGGGTTCCGAGAAGCGCTTTGTCGGGGGCCCAGGCCGGCTTCGGGTCAGCGCCCCAGGCAGGGCTGCCCCCCCCACCTCCATACGCCCATCCCCAGCGGGAGGGGCTGCTTCCAAAGGGACGCTGCTTCTCTGGTCTTTCATGGTCGGGAAAGATTACAGAAAAACCTTCCTCAGCGTTACCCTATCACCTCTTTCCTCCTCCTCGGTTGTGGACTCTGGGTCATTGATGAAGCACCTACTACGTGCCAGTCACATACATGCTGGGGTAGGGACTCAGGAGACACAGGCTCTGTCCTCAGGAGGCTCACACCCCATGCCAGGCTTCCTCCTGCCCTAGAAGCTTTTACACAAAGATCCCCAAGCCACACACATGTGGCACTGGACATTCCCTCGTGACGGGTCACCTTCTCTTACGTTCCACCTTATGCTGTGCTATTCTTGTCACATTTTTATTTTTTAAACATTGATGCTTTGCTGTTAAATATGTTAAAGACAGACTTTAAAAAAAGAATCCTGCCAGGCATAGTGGCACATGCCTGTAATCCCAGTCCTTGGGAGACCGAGACAGGAGGATCTCAGGTTTGAGGTCGGCCTCAGCAACTTAGCAAGACCCTGTTTCCAAATAAAAAATAAAATAGGAGCCGGGCGTGGTAGCGCACGCTTGTAATCCCAGCATTTGGGAGGCTGAGACCAGAGGATCCAGGTTCGAGGCCAGCCTCAGCTACCTAGTGAGGCACTCTGCAACTTAGTGAGACTCGGTTTCAAAATAAAGAATAAAAAATAGGGCTGGGGGTGTAGCTCGGAGGTAGAATGCCCCTGAGTTCAATCCCCAGTACTGCAAAAATAAATAAATAAATAAAATAAATAAAATAAAATAGGGCTGGGGGTGTAGCTCAGAGATAGAATGCCCCTGGGTTCAATCCCTGGTAGCAAAGAAAAAATAATAAATCCCACAAACTTGACTTTATAACATGGACCCAACCCTCAAAATGTTATGTTGATAGGTTCATGAGGTCCCTGGACATTGAAAGTTCTTCCTGTGCTGGCATCTGATGGAGGATTTGAAAGTAAATATTGGACTCATTTTAGGAAATCGAAGCAACAGTTTCTCTGAGGAGAAGTTTCTACTTATCCGAAGACAAAGTTCCCTGCAGGGAAGTGAGCCTCGTGTCTGGCTTCCTCAAGAGACACCAGACAGAGTGCTTCCCCCACCTTGTCGCCATGGGGATCACTAGCCACACTCAGAGCACCCAGAATGTGACATGCTGAGCATTCAAAAAGGGGAATGAAGCTGGGCATGGTGGTGCACGCCTGTAATCCTAGTACATGGAAGGCTGAGGCTGAGATAGGAAGATCGCAGGTTCAAGGCTAGCCTCTGCAACCTCACAAGGCCCTTAGCAACATAGTGAGACCCGGTTTTTTTTTTTTTTCGGTATTGGGGATTGAACTCAGGGGCATTCTACCTCTGAGCTATACTCCTAGCCCTATTTTTTATTCTTTATTTTGAAACCGAGTCTCATTAAGTTGCGGGGTGCCTCACTAGGTAGCTGAGGCTGACCTCGAACCTGGATCCTCTGGTCTCAGCCTCCCGAATGCTGGCATTACAAGCGTGCACCACCAGGCCCGGCTGAAACCCTGTTTCAAAAAAAAAAGGGGGGGGGGCTGGGGATATAACTTGGAGACAGAAGACTCCTGGGTTGCATTCCCAGTAAAACACACACACACACACACACACACACACACACAGAATGGGCTGGCAGTGTAGCTCAATGGTAAAGCACTTGTTGACATGCTCAAGGTCCTGGATTCTATCTCCAGCACCAGAAAACAACAACAACAAAACCAAAGAAGAAATGGGAAACTATTTTCCCATATCCGCAGATACACATTTAGTGCTATCAGGTAAATTATTTACAATACGAATTGGTTAAAAGTCCTTCAAAATATTCTACCACTGAGCTACACCCCAGCCCTTTTTATTTTTTGGACAGAGTCTTGTTAAGTTGCTGAGGCTGGCCTTGAACCTCCTGTCACATTCTCCATGAGCAGGAAGGAAGCTTTCTCCTCACTTGTTAGTTTTTTGAACCAGACAGGAAAACTTTTCTCCTAAGTCACCTCGGCCAACTTCTCTTCAGGCCCCATTGGCCAGAACGGGTCACATGACCACCTATTGCTGCAAAGGAGGCTGGGAAAGTGGCCAGTCGCCATGGTAGAGGCAGGTTGGCTGCAAACAGGTCACCGACGGCGTCTGTCACCTCACTGCTTAGTCTCCGCTGCCAGGTAAGAGGAGACCTTTGCTGCACCAATGAGAATCTCCATGCATCGTACATTCCTTCAGGCACAGTCCTGCACGCCCGTGGCTGCCTCGCGGTGCCTGTGTGTCTGGACGACGCCTGGGCTGGCTCTCTGGTGAGTGGATGCCTTGTTTGAACTGTTAACCAGGAGGTTTGGGTCTTGCTGTCTCACCCTTGGTCCGCTTTGGTGGGACTTCCCTGCTCATTGCCTCAGGCGAGGAGGGGACACAGAAATGCAGCGAGAAAAGAAATGAGTTCTGGGCTTCGGGCTTTGAAAGCTTAGACTAGAAATGACTCCCAGGAAGGGAGAGAGATGGCGGCTGGCAGGGTGGCCCTGGAGAGCCGTGTGGACACTAGGGGAGCCTGGTCCCCTCCCCAGGAACTATCTGTGTAGACACTGGGTGCAGCCCAGCTGAGGGCTCACTCCTGTGGCTGGGGCGGTGCCCCTGGGGTCTCCCCATGGCAGGGGGGCTCTGCTCACTGACCAGCCAGCTGGCACAGTGCTGTCTATGTTCTTGGGAAGAGTCTCTTCTGATGTCCCAGGACATTCAAGTCTCTGGACGTAGGGCAGAGCGAGGGCTTAGAGGGGACAGAAACAGGAGGAAAGGCATGCTCTAGGACAAGAACCAGCTGTGGTCAGTCCCTGAGCTGGGGACGTGAAAACCTGGCCCGGGTGATGACGGGGAGGAAGTGCTGGTGTGCTGCCACATGAGCATGGCTCAGCCTCAGATAGACCGGAAGCATGACTAGACAAGTCTGGTCACCTGGGCCCACTGTGCACCCTGATCAATCCCTCCCTGCGCCCCACACCAACATCCTGATGCCACCTGCCTGGGGCTCGGTGGCTCAGCAGACTCCTCCTGGGGAGTATTGCTCTCAGGATTCATCTTTGTGTCTGTAGGGTGGGCTCTTTTGAGTCTCTGAAAGTGTTTACACATCTATGATAGCATCAGAACCCCATTCCAGTTTGACCGTAGGGAAACCGAGGTCCACCGTGGCCCCCCATTGAGACCTGGTGATGCCTCAGCGGGGCTGACGTCCTTCACTTTGTCACTTCCTTGGACTTTTACGACTGTCCTATGAGCCAATACTACTTCGAATTCCATTTTTTCCCTGGGGCCTCCAGAGCTCAGAGAGGCTCGGCAGCAGACAGGCATTCAGACCTGGGCCCACCGGCTCCTGTGTGTGTTGCTGGCCTCACAGTTAAACGACTCGTCCAAGGTCACACTGAAACCCAGTGGCTCCGGCCCGGGCTCTGGAGCACTCTGGCTGGGTGCCGTGTGCCTGCCCCTGCGCCTGCCCCCGCTCCCGATGCTCTCTGCTCTGGCGGTCTAGTGGCCCAAGGCAGCACATGGCTGGCCCCTCCCTCCCGCTCAGCTGACCCGGGGCAGGGCGCCACCGCAAATGCCCCACTGTTTACCCGCCCCCGCCAAGGGTGAAAGGCGTCGGGGCCTGCGGGGTGCGCGGTCCCCCCATCACCTGGAACACATTACAGCGGCTGTGACTAATTACACTTTGATTTCCTCCAATTTCCATCTTCTTGGCTATTGCTTCTGAGCCCGGTGGTATTCAAGGCTGTGGCGGAGAGCAAATTCCAGATGAGCTTCAGGGCCTTGGGCGGCCCACTCCTCTCTCCTCTCTCTCCTTCCCTCTCTCCCTCCCTCTCCTTTTTCTAGAGGCCTCAGCCCATGCAGATGACCTCCCAGCTGCAGCCCAGAGCTGATCTGACTGCTCTCACCTGGGTGAAAAAGTGTCCCCTCGCTCCTCCTGTGGGTGGGAGGGTGGGGAAGGGGTCCCGCAGGCAGGAGAGAAGCCGTCTGGGTGGCCAGTGTCCTTGGGGTCACCTCGGGCTGCCGGGCATCCTCCGCCAGCCAGCTAAGCGGGAGATCCAGAGGCTGGGCGGGCGGTTCACAGGCAGGAGCTCTGGGCTCTGCTGGGTGTGGGCCGTGGGCTCTGCGGGGTCCACGCTGCCTCCTGTCCACTCCCAAGGGTTGGGCTCAGGCCCATGGCCACTGCCTATTTATCACCTGTCAGGTGCCAAGCCTGATGCCAGGCCATGCACCCCCACGCCCCATCTTCACGGCAGACCCGTAGGGTGGTCAAAGGCACCCCGACTTTTAGGGGTGGCACCTGAGATCAGAGAGGTTAAGCCACTGACTGAGAGCTACACAGTGAGAGCCGAGAGCCCCAGTCTGACCCTGGTCTGTCTGAAGCCAGAGCCTTCGATCGCATCGCCATGCCAGCCGGCCTTTAGGTCTGCGAAGTGCTTTACATCTTCTTCCAGGGTAAGACTTCAGGTGGGATGGAAGGGAATGGCATACCATTCCTTTGGATGCCTTGATTTTTGCCTCCTTCTTTCTTCTTTTTAAAAGTTAAAGAGAGTTTTTCTTAATTTAAAGGCATCAACAAACACTTGTTGAGTAGAGAAAAGTTGGAGCCAGGCATGGTGGCGCACATCTGTGATCTCAGTACTTGGAAGGCTGAGACAGGAGGATTGCAGGTTCAAGGACAGCCTCAGCAATTTATTGAGCCTCTCATCGTTGACCTAGTGAGAATCTGTTTCAAAACAAAAAAATAAAATCAGGCTACGCGTGTAGCTTGGAGGTAGAGTACCTCTGAGTTCAATTCCCAGTACCAAGATATTAAAATAATAATGAATAATAATTATGAGTAGAGAAAAGCCAGAACATACAAATAAGGGAAAGATGAAAACAAATATCGTGATCCCACAAGCACCAACTGCCTCTGTTCTCGTCCTGGTGCACGTCCTCCTGGTGGGGGGTGCGTGCGTGCGTGCGTGCGTGCGTGCGTGCGTGCGTCTGAGCGGTCGGGCGGGCGTGCTCCTTTCCGTCCCTCTGACGACGCTCGTGGAGAGTGTGTGCTGAGTAGCAGGGCCATGTGCGCTCCAGGTCCCAGCTCTCACTCGGGGGACCTCGGCGGGTCTCTCAGTGCCACATGCCCCGGTGCCTTCCCTCTGAGATGGAGGTAACGGCAGCGTCCACTCCTTGTCACAAGGAGGCTGGGACAATGCATGAGAAGCGTCAGCACAGTGCAGGGCCCCTCGAGTGTCGCACAGATGTGGCTGTCACTCTCTGTGCAGGGGGTGAGACAGAAACAGCCAGGTCCCCGATGGCACAGAGCCCTCGGAGTGGCAGAGGAAAGACAGCAATCACGTCATCAGTCACATCGTCATGCTGGCAAAGGTCAAGTCTACGACCAGGAGAGCGGCACGGAGCTGTGGAGCCTGGGCTGAGGAGGAGAGCGCGCTGGGCAGGTGCAATTCTGGCGGGCTCGGGCTCGTGTGGAGGTGACGGTAGAGCAGGCGCTGAGGCATGCGGAGGGGCGAGTGAGGCTGGTGGGGAGGCAGGCGCCCGAGCCCAGGCCTGTGATGGGTGGTGTGGCCAGGAAGGGAGGCCGGTGTGGCTGGCATGGACAGTGAGGGGACTTGAAGACTGGACGAGGTGGCAGGGACTGGGCCTGAGGGCAATGGGGAGCCACCGGAGGATTCAAAGCAGGCGAGTGTCCCTCAACCCCTGGGTTTCCCACAACAGAGAAGATGGGCATGAAGGGAGGTCAGAGTGGAGGGGGACAGCACCCTGGGACCCTGATCTGGCCTCTCCTAGTGGGAGAAGAGTAGGGGCCAAAGGCTCTTGCCCCCACCCAGGGACTCCCACCCACAAGCCCCCAGGAGCCTCCTCCTTCCAGTCCCTCCAGGAGAGCTGTGTGTGAAGCCGTGGTGATTTGTCATTTGTGGGTCGGGCTGGGCTCCCCCTGCCCTTCAGGGGTGATGGAGCAGGGATGGCCGGAGGCTGGGACCGCAGGGCCGCCTGCTCGCTTCCTGCTCTGGAGTGAGGCAGGAGGCTCTGCAGGTGTGGAAGAGGCGCAGTCTCCAGGAGATCATGAAGCATGGGCTGGGGAGGTGGGCTGAGGGGTTTCAGCCTGGTGTGAGGGACCCCGGGGAAGGCCTGTCTTGGGTGGAGGGTAGATTCTGAGCTGGGTTTGCACCTGTGGAGGTTGAGGACTTCTTAGGACATTTACAAGACGTCAGACAGACCACAACTCCCTCTCTATACACACATGTGCACACACACTCACGAAACTAGCATTCATTCCACTTTCTGCCTGGTTTTCCTGGGCTGACGTACTGGGGGGGGGGGGTCTGAATCCAGGAAGCTTTACCCCCCCCATTATCTCTCCTTAGTCCTTCACACCTTAGCATGAATTGTGAGTTAGTGGCCTTGCAGTGAGTGGGGTTCTCTGTGGGTCATCTATGAGGAGGCCAGAGGACCATCTGAGCATCTCGAGGCCCCCTGGCCCTGGTTGGTCTGTCAGCCTCAAGGCACACAGGCCCAGCATCTGCCAGTGCCCCTCCCAGCCCCCGCGCCTGAGCAGTAGGTCCCTTTCCAACTTTCTAGGCTGTGAAGGGATCTGCCTGCTGCAGCCTCTGGCTCCCGGGGCAGGGAGCGTGGTCACAGCACCAGCCCTGAGTGGCCCGGCCCTGCCTGTGCATCTGGACTTTGCAGCAGGGCTGGCAGGCAGGGCTGGCTCCAGCTGGCACTGGGGCCCAGCGCTTGCTCCCTCCCGGGCCCTGATCAAACAGCCACATGTGGGCAGCAGCTGAGTTTCTCCTGCTTCCCGGGAGCTGGGCTGGGGGAGGGTGCAGCTGCTGCCCAGACTTGGCCTAGAGCGTGGGCTGCCCACCAGTCCCTCCTGGCTGGGTCTGAGGGACAGAGCTGCAGTCCAGGGTGTGTTCTGAGGTTTTCCTGGCCCAAAGCCTCAGGCTGCCCAGGCGTGAGGGTCTTAGCATTAGGAAATTTGAGGCTCAGAGAGTTGTGATTTACCCAAGGTCACCTAGCAGCTGAGGTGGTCTCACACCAAGACCCTCAAACTCTGGTCCAGGACTCTCTTCATGTCTCTCTTGGGACCCTAATTTATCCATCATTTCCATAAATATTTATTGGGTGCCTCCTGTGTGTTCATTCTAATGCTGGGTGCTGCTAGGGGTTGAGGCCCCGTGGGAAGCAGGAGGGTACCCCCAGGTGGTGGAGCAAGGTGAGGCATCGGCCATGTGAAGCCCTGGGATGGGCGGTCCTGCAGAAGGTGACAGCAAGTGCAAATGGCCTGGGGTTGGACTGAGGCCACCATGGCTAGAGCAGAGGAAGGGGCGGGAAATGAGCTCAGGGAAGTGGGCAGAGGCCCGATCAGCAGGAAGATCCCAGAGGGTTAAACAGAGCCCCATAACTCCACAGCCCCAGGAGGACTCTCCAGGGATGAGGCCCTGGGAGGGACCCAAGGCATCTGCAGCTCAGGGCTGCAGGTTTTCTGCGTCATCTTTTGGAGAAGAGGAAGGCAGGCTGGTGTGTCAACCCAGAGCTGGGAATGCGGGGACCTGAGTTCTGGTCCTACTGGTTGTGTGACCTTGAACTAGTCCCCAGTCCTCCCTTGGCCTCAACTGATCATCTAAGAAGTAGGAAAGCCGGACAGAGAGCTCTTGGTGCTGTGGAGGGCACTTGGAAGAGGGTCAGGGGGAGAGGAGGCAAAACCAAGCTCACGGAGACTGAGTGACACTTCATATTCCTGCTTTTTGTGGGCTGATGACATCCAGAGCCACCCAGGCGGTCATGGGGATAAGTCAGGCAACAGCATGGCTCTGCTCTCCATTTTCAGTTCCTGGGGCCCTTGCAGTACTGGATGATGGACAGCAGAGGGCACTAACTGAATGGCCAGGGATCCTGGAAGGAGGAAGTAGTTGGTCTGGAGTTGGTACATGATGGTTGGTGTTGACCAAAGACTTTGCATGCATAAGAACAGGTGTGCATGCAGAGTCACGTAACAGAAATATACCATGGCTGAGACTGGTCTAGGTCTCTGGGAATTAGGGAATGATCTAGGGCTGGAATGGGAAATAGCTTTTATCTTTAATTATTATTATTATTTTTTGCGGTACTGGGGGTTGATCCCAGGGGCATTCTACCTCTGAGCTACACTCCCAGCCCTATTTTTTATTCTTTACTTTGAAACAGAGTCTCACTAAGTTGTGGAGAGCCTCATGAAGTAGCTGAGGTTGCCTCTGAAGCTGGATCCTCTGGTCTTGGTCTCCAAGTACTGGGATTACAAGCATGCGCCACCATGCCCAGCTATTTTTTTTTTTTTTCCCGGTACTGGGGATTGAACTCAGGGGTGTTCTACCTCCGAGCTATACCCCCAGCCCTATTTTTTATTCTTTATTTTGAAACCGGGTCTCACTAAGTTGCGGAGTGTCTCACTAGGTAGCTGAGGCTGACTGTGAACCCGGATCCTCCAGTCTCAGCCTCCCGAATGCTGGGATTACAAGCGTGTGCCACCATGCCCAGCTATTTTTTTACATTTTAATTAGTTAATTTCAGTAGCTTTTTTTTTTTTTTTTTTATCTTGAATGTTTGCTTCGACTGCAGTCCTATGCTTTGAAAAAAACTTCACAGCTATGTTCTGGCTCAGGTGGACAGAATGCTGTGATCGATTAGTAATGCCTGCCAAGGCGAGGCTGGGAAGGGACTTCGGGTGTCAGGTATGCCCAGTCCCTTCTCCAAGGCAACCTCATCGCTGAGTGAGTGAGTAAATCGAGGTGCGGAGACACAAAGTTTATCTGTGCGAGGTCTCGCCATCGGGGAGCCAGAATTAGGACGCTGGTGCAGTTGGCCAGCTGTGTCTTGGGCTTGCTGTATCTTCAGGGCCTGCGTGGACTCTGGGGACCATGGTACCATCACCAGAGACCATCCTGGTGACCTTGTCCTATGATGGGCAAGGACACTTGGTGCAGAGGTGCTAAGGAGGTCTTGCAGTGGCCACTGGACAGGCCATTCCAGAACCCACAGCGAAGACCAACAGCAGCCATGTGGTGGCCGGGTGCATTCCACAGCACCCCGACCTTGTGAGTCCCCTGGGCGTCTGATGGGCGGATGGCGCCGTGCAGGCCTGCGGGGATACGGAGTGCCCAGCCAGGCGGGCATGGGGTAACTAAGCAGGAGACTGAGGGGTGCTGAGCAGGAGTGCGGCTGGCGGCACTGGAGACTAGACAGCTCGTGCTCACCGGGGGAGGCTGGGGAGGCTAGGGAGGCCTCAGGATCAAGTGTTTCACAGTTTTGAAAATAAGTTGTGCATATTTGCAGAAAATGTGGAAAATACAATAAAACATAAAAATTACATTACAAAAATCCTGTAGTCTCAGCCGGGCGTGGTGGCGCACGCTTGTAATCCCAGCATTCTGGAGGCTGAGACCGGAGGATCTGGGTTCACGGCCAGCCTCAGCTACCTAGTGAGGCACTCCGCAACTTAGTGAGACTCGGTTTCAAAATAAAGAATAAAAAAATAGGGCTGGGGGTGTAGCTCGGAGGTAGAATGCCCCTGAGTTCAATCCCCAGTACCGCAAAAAAAAAAAAAAAAAAAAAAAAAAAAAAAAATCCTGTAGTCTCAAGCTGGGCGTGGTGGCGCGGCCAGCCTCAGCTGCTTAGTGAGGCCCTCCGCAACTTAGTGAGACCCTGTTTCCAAATATAGACCAAAAAAATAGGGCTGGGGCTGTAGCTCAGAGGTAGAATGCCCCCAGGGTCCTCCCCTAGTACCACACACACACACACACACACACACACACACATCCTGTAGTCTCATTACACAGAGATGATTACTATCAGTATGTTAAATATACATTTACATGTAGCCAAAATGGTATCATACTGTATATAGTTTTTGTTTTGTTTTTCTTGGTACTAGGGATGGAACCCAAGGGCATTCTATCTCTGAGCTATATCCTCAGGCCTTTTTATTTTTTAATTTGAAGCAAGCTCTCACTAAGCTGCTAAGGCTGGCCGCAAACCTGCGATCCTCCTATTTCAGCCTCCCAAGAACTGTAATTACAGGTGTGCGCCACCGCACCCGGCTTGTATGTAGTTTTGAACTTTCTTTTTTAGTACTTAGTGCAGCAGTTCTCAAAATGTGACCCATGACTGGCAGCCTCAGTGTCACTGGGCACTGGCTAGAAATGCCGCCTCGTGCTCCCCAGACCTACCAAGTCAGATTCTGGAGTGGGCCCCACACCCTTCTACGTGCTCAAGGTTGAGAACCCCTCCCTGAGCTGGTGTCTCATGGACTACTTCCCAGTGCCATCAAATATTCTTTGACTATCTCGCGTGAAATAGGGTGGGATCTGATCCGTCCTCCAGGACTGTGCAGCGGTGAATATCTGTGCGCGTCCTGGTGCCTGGCAGGGCTTGCCTCTCGAGCTGCCCTGGGAACTGGGCAGGGATGGCTGTGGCGGAGAGGGGCGGGGGAATTGCCACCATCAGAGGCTGCCACTGACACGGGACTGCGTGCAGACAGGAGAGACGGAGCTCTCCTTCCTGCCCCTGCCACCCTGAAGTGGCTGTGGCAGAGCAGGAAGCCAGCGGTGAACGTGTCAGCGTCAATTGAGAGGGACTTGGGCAAAGGAGCCCAGACCTCCCCAGGCCGCCGTCCTGCGTGCGCCCAGCAGAGAGGAAGCCACACGGGTTTGCGGCCCACAGACCGAGGAGGAAGAAACAGCCAGCGACACGCCTTTGGTGTGTGTGCCTGCTGCCTTAGGGCTTCTCCCCTGTGTGTGTGGGAAAGGTGGGATCGAACGTGGGTTGAGAACGTCCCACTCTGTGGGCCCGAGGTACCACCATTCATCCAACATTCATTCTTTCTTTCTTTCTTTCTTTCTTTCTTTCTTTCTTTCTTTCTTCTCCTCCTCTTCTTCCTCCTCCACCTCTTCCTCCTAATCCTCCTCTTCCTCTGTGATACTAGGGATTCAACCCAGGACATTCTACCTCTGAGCTATACCCCCATCCTATTTTATTTTTTAAAACAGGGTCTCACTAAGTTGCTGACAGTCTTGCTAAGTTGCCCAGGCTGTCCTCAAACCTGCGATCCTCTTGCCTCAGCCTCCCAAGTACTGGGATTACAAGTGTGCACCACCACACCTGATTTATCCACAGTCTTTTGCTCTCTTTCCTGACCTAGACACTGAATTTCAAGCTTGGCCTCCTTGGTCCTCCCAGGCCTTCTCAGTTTCAGCAGCTGTACCCCAAACACCCCAGCCCCTGTCCCTCAGAGGCCCTGCCAGTCAGTTTTTCTCTGGCTCCGCTCTTGGGGTTGGCCAGGAGCAAATAGGTGGATGTGGAAATGGGGGGTGGGAGGGCCTCCCAGCCTCACAGAGACGCTGAGTGACGGGACAAGGAATGATCCACAGCCAGTGCCATCCCCAGCGCAGGGGAGGAGCCAGCTGTGAGTTCCCCAGAGCCCAGGGCACTGGCAGCCCCGGGAAGGGCGAGCTGGGGCCCTGCTGAGGCCGAAGCCAGGCTGCCCACTGATCCCGCTGTCCCTCTCCTCAGCGACTTGCTGTGGCCCCCATGCCTATTAAATCCCGCAATCTCAGCCTATGACCCCAGGTCTCTCCAGTCGTATCTCCTCGAAGTTTCCTGATAGATACTGGTGGGATGAGTGAATGAATGAATGAATGAATGAATGAACGAACAAGCGCTTTGTCTTCCAGCCAGTCAGCTCGCTCCTCACCTTCTCCTTGAGATGCAGCTTATGTTTTTCTGCGGCCTTCCTCTCTACTTACCCAAATCCCACCTGTGCCTCAGAACCGGCCCTCCAGTAAGTGCCCAGTAAAGGTTTCAGACTGAAGTGGGAATGTGCAAACGGAAGGAAAGACCAGGTGCTTGTGACGTCGTCTCTGCCCCGTGCCGTCCCCTGTTTCCACAGGTGTGTGGATTTCCTCTTGTGGCCCGCATGGCTTTGTTTCCACCTGTGTCCTAATCTGCGTGTGTGTTTGGTGGCAAGGTGCACTGTACCCCCCACGGAGTGCAGGGCTCACACCAGGACGGTGAAGCCCACCCCAAGGGGCCCGAGCCTGTAAGTGCATCTCAAGTTTCTTCCCGATTGAGCTGGGAAGGGAATGTCCTTTCCTGGACTGCGCCTGCCTATCGCCACGTTTTACCCAGACTCTAGAAAGGACGAGGACCCGTGGGCACTAGGGACCAAGATTTATGGCTAAAGGAAGAGCAGGGAAGGGAATCAAGATAATTGTGCTAGAAAATATGGCTGAGCCCCAAATTAGCCTCCGAGCCTGCTCCTTCACCAGGCGACTCATGGGACCACTGGCTTTGGGCCTCGGGGCTTGGGGTCTTGGGGGAGCATGTAGCAGAGGACACAGCCCATCCTGTGAGCCACAGGACCCACATTCCAGCCCAGTTCTTCTCTCTCTGGGGCCTGTCACATTTCTTCAGGTTTGGGGGGATCTCAGCCTTTATGTCTTACCATTTCTCTTCTGCCCCTATCTCATTTCTTTCGAGACTCTGATCACACGTGTGTCAGACACTTTGATTTGTCTGGAGGCCCCTGTTGGGCGATTTCTACTCACCCATCTTCAAGTTCATGTACTCTTCTTTCATCTCCAACCTGCTGTGAAGCCTACCTAGTGAACTTTTCTTTTTTTTTTTTTTTTTTTTTTTTTTGCGGTACCGGGGATTGAACTCAGGGGCATTCTACCTCCGAGCTACGCCCCCAGCCCTATTTTTTATTCTTTATTTTGAAACCGAGTCTCACTGAGTTGCGGAGTGCCTCACTAGGTAGCTGAGGCTGGCCGCGAACCCGGATCCTCCGGTCTCAGCCTCCCGAATGCTGGGATTACAAGCGTGCGCCACCACGCCCGGCTCCTAGTGAACTTTTCATTTCAGTTATTAGACTTTTCAGTTTTAGAACGTCCATGTAGCTCTTTCAAACATACCTTCCATTCTCTGCTGAGATTTGATTCTATGTTCCTGTTTCCTTGCACCTCTGCTCATTTCTGCCTGGATATCATGGATAATTCACTGCAGAGACTCTGGATTCTCTTATCTTTCTCTGAAGGTTTTTGACTTTGGTTCAGTTAGGTGGTTCAATTGCAGGCCAATCACCCAAGCATGTGTGGGCTTGGATTTACACTTCCTTAGGGCAGATTTCTGGAAAGCCCAGAGATTTTTCCAAGCACCTGTCCCTTGATAGGACTCAACTTCCAAGTTCTTTCTTCCCTGTGGTTCTCTCCTGTTAGGTTCTATTCCGATATTTGTAAGCAGATGGATTGATACCAAGAGTGACCTCAGCACCAAAAGACAGGCAGGGTGCAAGTATTACTCATAGGGGAGGGGTCTGCAGGCCACACAAAAGGTCCACAAGTCTGTGCATTTTTTTTTTTTTTTTTTTTTTTTTTTTTTTTTTTTTTTTTTTTTTTTTTTTTTTTTTTTTTTTTTTTTTTTTTTTTTTTTTTTTTTTTTTTTTTTTTAGCACAGCCTGAAACAGAAGGGAGCTGGCTTCTCAGGGTCCTAATGGGAGAGACCTGGACTTCTCCTGGATGAAACGGGAGGAAATAATCTTCAACACAATATAGTATTTTGAAATGGGAGGGAGTCAGCTTTAGCACCGTACAGCATCTATAACAGAATGGGAAGAAATCTCCAAGGACAACTGCCCAGAAGAGATTCCGTAGCACAGGGTTTTGTCCTAACATCACCAAAGCTTGGTCTGAGGCTTTGGCAGAGGGTCCCAGTGGAGCCTCCCTGGAGGGCAGCTTTCCTCACTTCACACCGTGGGTATTTTGGATGGAGCAATTCTTGTTGTAGGCACCGTCCTGTGCCTTATGGGATGTTTAGCAGCATCCCTGGCTATACCCACCAGTTACCAAGAGCAACCCCACATCGTGACAATCAAAGCTGTTCCCAGACTTCGTCACATGCTCCCCTGGGTGCAGAAGGAAACCAGCTGTGGGGTGTGGTCCTTGGTGAGAGGTGTTTGGGAGGAGCACTCCATTAACTTGCTAATCTCCTTAAATAACCTTGCTCACCCGCCCCACCCCACAGGGCCCACGACTGTCCCCACTGTCGATTCACAGGCACCGACATCAACCCAGAGCAGTCTCAGGATCCCACAGTTAAGTGGCAGTGAAATTTTTAGGGCATTCAATTTGTTATACATAAATATTTTCACTAAATATTTGCATTTTCTCCCACCTCTTTTTTTTTTTTTTGAGGTACTAGAGATGGAACTCAGGGGCATTCTACCTCTGAGCTACACCCCCAGCCCTATTTTTTATTCTTTATTTTGAAACAGGGTCTCACTAAGTTGCAGAGGGCTTCACTAAGTAGTTGAGGCTGGCTACGAACCCGGATCCTCCAGTCTCAGCCTCAGTCTCCCAAGTACTGGGATTACAAGCGTGTGCTGCCATGCCTGGCTTCTCCCACTTCTTTTTTTTTTTTTTTTTTTTTTTCTGGTACTGGGGATTGAACTCAGGGGCATTCTACCTCCAAGCTATACCCCCAGCCCTATTTTTTATTCTTTTATTTTGAAACAGGGTCTCACTAAGTTGTGGAGGGCCTCACTAGGTAGCTGAGGCTGGCCGTGAACCCGGATCCTCGGGTCTCAGCCTCCCAAATGCTGGGATTACAAGCGTGCGCCACCACGCCCGGCTCCTTCTCCCACCTCTTAACACACTCAGCCTCCCAAGATGGACGTGATGAGCCACTTGCCCCCTGTGAGGCTCATGCATAGGCTTCCACCATCTCTCTGGCCTGTTTCCTACCCTGTCTCACATAGCGGTTTCTTGCTGTCTTTCTAGGGGAGCCTCTCTCTCCTCTCCCCTCTCCCCTCTCCCTCCCCTCTCCCCTCTCCCCTTTCCTCTCTCCTCTCCCTTCCTCCTCCTTCCCTTTCTTCTTCTGGTTTCTGTGGTCAGTGCTGGGCCAACCTCCCACCAGAGGAGCCCCTGCGCCGTGTCCCCGGGTGTTTTGGGGTTCGGGCTGAGGCTGGGGTGGGCTTCCTGGTGAGGGGTGGGGCTGCGAAGAGAGGAGCAGCAACCTTAGAGGGAAGGAGAAGCAGTTTGCCTGGTGCTCCGCCCCGTTGGGGCTTCCTCAAGCCATACTGGTTTTCTCTACTGGTTTCTTGGCAGCTTAGAGACCAAATATAGTTAAGAAGAAATGGCAGGCCAAGGTAGGTAAGAACCCCACAGGAGAACACAGGGCGCTGTAGGAATTCAGATCCCCAAGCCCCGCAAGACCCTCCAGAGTGTACTCACAAGGACCCTCAGCACCTGGGAAATGGGGGCCAGGGCGGCGTCAGGAAGCTGGCGAGGGGGCTGGGGGCTTTTGAATCATTTCAGAAAAGAGGAATAGTCAGGTTCTGGGAAGTCACGGACCAACCATGAGGCATGGCCTTGCACTTCTGGAAGGTTCCAGAACAGACCCCAGTGGCAGAAAGTGGTGACTGCCGGGAACAAAGTCTCCACAAACAAACTTCAAAATTCTTTTTTTTTTTTTTTTTTTTTGCGGTACTGGGGATTGAACTCGGGCATTCTACCTCCGAGCTACACCCCCAGCCCTATTTTTTATTCTTTATTTTGAAACCGAGTCTCACTAAGTTGCGGAGTGCCTCACTAGGTAGCTGAGGCTGGCCGCGAACCCGGATCCTCAGATCTCAGCCTCCCGAATGCTGGGATTACAAGCGTGCGCCATCAAAATTCTTTTTTAAAAAAAAATTTTGGTGCTGGGGATTGAACCTAGTAGTGTTCTACCTCTGAGCTACACCCCCAGCCCTATTTTATTTTTTATTTGGAAACAGGGTCTCACTAAGTTGCTGAGGCTGACTGCGAACCTGTGAACCTGTGATCCTCCTGTCTCAGCCTCCCAAGGACTGGGATTACAGGCGTGGTCACCGTGCCGGCTCTCAGTTTACTCTCGTTTCTTGAACTGCCTCCTCTCCCTCTTCATCGCTGCTGTCCCTACACCTGGAATACAATCTCCCTTGCTTGTCCCCCAACCCACCCCTCACTCCTGCAGCCCTGGGTTAAACATGGCTTCTGCAGCCGGGCTCCCAGGGCACCCCACTTCCACCCCCGCTCGGGCTAAACTTCAAGCCCCTGGCCAGGGTTCGTTCCACGACCACCCAGACTGCGACCCGAGCGCCTGTTTTGTATTTCCACGTGTCGAGGCCCGCAGTGGGCATGCGCTGGGTGTCCCTGGAATGAGTGACAGGAAGCCAGGGTGCTTATCTTGGCCCGGGTCCTAGGAAGTGGTCGAAGGACCTGAGATAGTTAACCTGCAAAAGGGAAGGTTCAGAGAAAGGCTGTCCTTGAGAAGGCCTGATGGGTTACAGATTTCATCCCGAAGGGCAGAACCAGGACCCACAGGTAGAAGTCGGGGGAAACAGATTTTTGCTTACTCTGAGAGAAACCCAGCTGGCGCAGAGGCTGCCGGTTGCCGGCTCCTTCTCTAGTGACAGACCCCAGTTTTACTCAGAACAGTGCTGTGTCTGCTATAAGATCGTACTTTCAAGTCTATCTTGTAGCTTAATGTGACCCTGTAACTAAATTTGTGGCCCAGCGGAAGACATTGTGTGGGACTATTTGGAAATCTTTTAAATTAGGCAGTTTACATAGCTGGCCCATGCCTTTTTTTTTTTTTTTTTTTTTAAACCCCTCCTCTGCTTCCTTCTTCATATTTGGATGCAGACCTGATGGCTGAAGCAATCATTTTGGAACACGAGGCAAAGATGAGGATGGAAGCCACGAGCCAAGGATGGTGGGGGCGAAAGACAGGAGGAGCCGGGGACAGGAGGGCATTGTAGAACCACCACACCTACACACCTGTTTCCTGACTCACGGGAGAAGTGAACCTTTACCTTGCTGTTACTGGGGTTTCCAATGGGCAGTCAGGCCCAGTCTTGACTGAGACACCAGTGATGTCCTCCCCCCCTTTTGAGGGTCCTCTGGGACACGTCGGGGAAAGGCCGTTTGTTCCCTCTGGTCCTGCATCATGCTGTGCGGCGACCTCCCACATTCCAATGGCCACTTGCTCCTGACCTACTGTCGGGGTCCCAGGCAGCCTCTTCCCTGGCCGCCCTCTCTGCTCGGCTGGACACCGCCACCCCGTCTTCATCCTCTGGAAACTGCGCAGCCCCAGGCGGAGGGCGGCAGGGGAACCTGCGGCACAGGCCAGGGGCTGATTTCAATGTCAGTGCCAGACACCTGCTTCTAGAAGTGTCTCATCCATTCCCCAAAGCAGAGATTTGTTGTGGCACTGTCTCACCTTTGACCTCAGTCAGTGGACCCCAAATTCCGGCTTCTTTCCTGGGCAGGGCAGCTGGGCCTGGGCCTCCTTAGTGTGAAACCACTTGTGCCCATATACAACATCACATACAATGACACTTTTTCTTTATTTTGCTTTGGGACCTTGAATCAAAGCAGACCCCACAGTCAGTGGGTTGGGGGCCATTTCTTTTTAGACCTTCAGAATCAGAAGCTCCCAGGTGGGACCCAAAGAGGAGGAACAATAGCTGAGGGTCACACAGCTGGTGACCAGCACACCCCAAAGTGGACCTCAGGTCTGCTAAGGCCCCCTGAACTGCTCAGGCTGCAGTGTAGACTCGGGGTCCCCCTGCCGGTCACACCTGGGCTCCCTTAGGTGCGCCGCCAGAATTGAGGCCTGTGCTGACCCACACAGCGGGCATATCCCTTGAATCTAGACCAGAAGCTTCAAAGGGATCCCAGGAGCCCCTCCATGCATCCCTGCAAGCCCACCCGCTTCATTTTGAAAGGTCAGAAAGCTACGCAAGCTGGAGGGAGGGGGGGCTCTGAGCTGCGCCCCCGGCCCTTTTTAATTTTTTGTTTTGAAACAGGGTTTTGCTGTATTGCTGGAAGTCTTGCTAAGTTACCAAGATTGATTTTGAACGTGCAATCCTCTTGTCACAGCTTCCCAAGTACTAGGATCGCAAGCATGCGCCACCAGGCCTGGCTATAAAGAAACAAACCTGAGGAGGCGTGTAGACTGAACAGACAGAACGGAACGCAGTACATCTCTGTTGCTGGGCGCTGCTCGGGGGGTAGGGTGACAGCAGCTTTTGTTTTTCTTTTCTGAGTTTTCTACATTACTATAATAAAATGTTCTATTTGAATCTAGGGTCCAGGGAAGAAAAAAGTCGTCCCCAGGGCCAACAAGGATGCTGGAGGCTCGTGCTTCTGGATTCCGCGCTCTGGCTCCAGCTGGTCTTGGGGGCCACCCTCCGATTCTGGGCAGGTGGGCCAGTGGCCATGTCCCTGCCGGTCACCTGGAGCTCCGGGGGTGCCACACCCAGGGACCCTCATCTCCTGGCCCCTGGGCCAGTGTGCTGACACTTGGGATGGGGGGTGCAGGACTTTGTGTGGTGGATTTGGGAAGGGCCGCCTGCTGTGACTCTCGTGTGCCCCGCTGTGGATGGACACAGTAGTGACAGTAGTGACTGCAGACAGACGCCCAGGCAGCGGGATGTGGCTCAGGAGACACAAATGGCCAGCTATTCCTGCTGGAGCCAACAAGAGCTCTACCACCCAGATGCGTGTGCACTGTGGCCATCCCTGCTGAAAGTCCGGGGTTCATTCTCTCCGCCCCACCTTGCTGGGCAGTGTCAACGCGGGGAGGTGGAGGCTGAAGGGCGTGTGGCTCTGTTGTCTGTGCAACGCTGGGCAAGTCTGTTTTCTCACCTACACACCTGTGGAGCAGAAGAAGCTGCAGCTGGGGTTACATCCAAGGCTGAGAATCTGGGATTGTGTTTGGCCTCTGGTGGGCCGCACCCTAGCAGGGTTCCCAGGAAAATCTGGGAGGGTCCCTGAGTTGCATAGCATCTGCCTAGGGCAGAGCCTGACAGGGGATAGGGAGGAGCAGACCCCGGCTGTGGCAGCCTGGGTGTGTGGGGATGGGGTTCTGGGAGTGTCTCAGGCTGGGTAGGGTGTACAGCTGTGCTCACAGGGAGGTGGGACCCCACGATCCCCTACCTGTCCCAAGGAAGGGCTGAATTTCTAGGTCTTGGAGGCCTCCCCGTGCTCCTGTGCCCACAGGCCCTGCATGGGACACAGACCCAGCCGCCATATTGACTATCATAGCTGTCCACTTTCCAGAAGATAAACTGAGGCCGGGAGAGGGGAGGGGTCACCTCAATCATCTGCCAAGCTCGCTCAGCTGGCTGCAGGCATGGCGGAGCTGGACTTCCACCTGGAGCCAGAGCTCTTTGCCCCTCCTCCCTCTGTCCCCTGCCCCAGACTGTCCCACCATCCAAGTGCCTTTTCTCCTCCCTCCTCATTCCCCTCCGCCTCTGTCTCCTCCAGTGTCCAGCTGTGCTGGTGGCCTGGACGTCCACTTAACTGGAAAACGCTCCCTCCTCGAGTGCTCCTTTAGCGGCCGCCCTGCCGCGCTGGGGCCTTCCTGGCTCACAACCAGTTGCTGCAGAGAAACCCTGGGCTCGATTTCTCTGACCACCCGATGGCCACCGTTACCCCCACTTAATAAATTGCACGGAGCCATGGGTGGTCGACGGCAGAGGCCTGCACGGGCTGGGCTGGAAATTAAAAGCAGCGGCCGAGAGCGGGTTTGAAGACAGCAACAGGAACCATGAATATTTTACAAGAAACCGGAATTATTAATGTTTCAATAAAAAACCAAACCCCGATGTCCACGCGCAGATTACATGTGACTCGAAGCCTCCAGCAGACCGCTGTGGTCCGCTCCGCCCCCACCGAAGCCGCTTAAACCGTCCCATCTCGCCAAGCCTCAACCCCGCGGCTCTCAAGGGCGGTGGGGGCCGCATCCGCCTGGCCGCCCCGATAATTAGCGCCCCCCCCCCCTTCCTTCGGAGCTACGGACGACCAGAGAAATATTTCTGGAAGACTATTTACGAACTTCCCCATAATCATCAATCATACGGTTAAGAAGGAGCAGAGCAAGATTTCTTACCTCAAGGAGCCTCTAATGCAAAAAAGCTATTTACTGGGCGCGGCCGGGGGCTGAGATTTCTGATGCCATTACTACGGAATACATAATAGCATCAATAATTAAGTATAAATTGGATTTAATATTTTATGCTGGCGACATGTAATTTACACTCTACCCGAGAAATCAAAGGTCATGTCTGAAATACGGGAGCGTGGGGTCGGGCCCCCAGCGGAATGAGCTGCAGCTGGTGACGGAGGAGCTGGACGGGCACAGGGAGACGCCGCCTCGGGAGCACAGCGCTCCAGAAGAGCCTCAGGGCCCCTGGGTGGGCCACCGAGAGCCAGCGGGTGCTCTGGAGGCCCTCGAGGGGAGCGCCCATGCCCTGCAGGGAGGTCAGACCCGGGAGCAAGTCGAGACCTCCTCCTGGGGAAACTGAGGCCTGAGAGGGGCAGGGCTCCCCAGGCTGACATGGTGGCTGGGCAAGGGTCAGAATCAGACCTGGGGCTCCTGACCCCAGCCCCATTGGGCTGCTCTGGTCTGTGGGGGCAGGGGACAGACAGCGCAGACCTCTGGGGGTACCAAGTAGCATGGAGTCTCTGCTGGCCTGCGGGAGAAGTGACCCGGCCCGGCTGGCCCCTTGTTCCGCCCTGTGCGGTTCTCGGGAGCCTCTGGCTGCAGCTGGGGCACAGTAGGGGTGGGGAGCTTGGTCTTCGGAGGTGGAGTTGGGGCTCAGGCCTGTTGTGTTGGGGGACGGGGAGGCCAGGCCGCGCCCTGTGAGGGGGCTGGAGGTCTGGGTCGCTGTTTGGTGTGAACAGGTGAAACCTAAGTGTGAAGGTTGACTGAACCCTTCCGTGGCCCCGCTGCCCTTGGGAGAAAGCCCAGAGCTTTCCTCTTGCATTCCAACGCCCTTGGCCATCCTGCGCCCGATCACCTGCCCTGTGCCCTCACACGCCGGCCCAGGCTGTGCCCGAGGAAGCGCCACTAGGCGGCCATGTTTGCACTCCTCCTGGGCCTCTGCCTGTGCTGTGTCCTCTGCCTGGAAACCTTCCCTCAGAGAATCGAGGCCCCCGCTTCCTCCAGGCCCCTGCCAGGTCATTCCTGTGGGAGACCTCCCTGATCCCAAAGGGCCCCGCTGCCCCTCCCCCACCGCCGGGCTCTGCCCCATCTCCCCTCCTTGCACACCGACACTGGCCATTTACCCACCAAGGGTTTGTTGACCGCGTCCCCTCGCTGCAGTGCTGGCCCAGGAGCCTCATCCACTTCACTCAGTGCTCAGCGCATAGTATATGCCCAGCTAACATCTGTGACTAAAAGAATAAAAACATCTGGTTCATTCCAGGGCACCTGTTATGTCTTTGCAAAGCCACCACCAGCTCCAGGGAAGGTGGCCTGCCCCTGCCCAGCCCCTGCTGCTCCGAGTTGGGTCGGCCCTTCCCCAGCCTCACGGGGCCATATTCTAGCACCTGTTGTGGGACTTACCTGTCTGTTCCCTCACCGGTCTCCCCAGCCCTGTCCTGTTCTCTGAGGTCTCTCCGATGCCCACCGCAAGTTCTGCATACAGTAGGAGCTCAATACATGAGTGCTGGGTGGAGGCATCAATGTCCTGGGCCACAGACGTGGCATAAGGGTGGGGCTCCTCGCACGGGAGGCAGACGGGAGCAGAGAGGGGCCCGGCCCAATCCTGGGCTGCGTGGACGTCTCCAGAGTTAGCCCCAGTGAGGAGGCGGGGCAGGCCACAATGTGGAGCCCACTTTATGTGCACGGGGCTGGGAGGGGCCCGACTCCAACGTCTCTGACCTGGGAGCGAGGGTGGAACTTCGTCGGTGTTACCTCAGTGCACCCTGGCAACGAGTTACTATCAGGCACTGTTACTCTCCCTGTCCCACAGAAGAGTAAACTGAGGCACCGTGGGGTCCAGGGCAGCCTCTCCATCCTCCCCACCCCCAGGTGCTGGCTAGACTGCGAATCAGCCATCAGCTCTCCTTCCCTCCTGGGCCTCATCTGAGGTCATGGGCACCTGCGAGCCCTGAGTAGTGTTCAGGCCCAGGGCGCCATGCTTCCCAGGAGCTGCTCCTGCGCCCCCCGCCTGCCCTGACACCCACGGAGGCCCCGGGCGCCGGGCTGGGTCGCTCTCCCTGACGGCTCAGCCTCTCGGGGAGAGCAGGGTGGAGGGGCAGGTGTGGGGCGCAGCACTGCCAGGGTGGGAGTCTGTGATGGAGCTGTGGAGGAGGGGGCAGCGCCTTCTCCCCCAGGACCCTCCACTGGGCGCTCCCTGCAGGGGACAGGACTTCCTCGTGAGAGGCCACCATCCCCAGGGGAGCACGATCTGCCCCGGGGACACGGACCCTTTGGCCATTCTGTGGTCCCTGACCTGGTCTGGGGTCCTGACCACCAGCCAGCCCTTGAAAGAGCAATGGAGACTGGCTCACAGCCCCCAGGCTGAGAAAGCTGGGGACCGGGGCGGGGGACACTGGCCATGGTCACCACACCAAAGACTAGTCCCTGCCTGTTCTCTCCGTGCCTCGTGATGACCTTGCATCTTCATCCCATTTCTCAGATGAGAAAACCGAGGCTTGGAGAGGAAAAGGAAGCTGCCTGTCGAGGCAGGGCTAGGCAAGGCGGGGTCGAGGTGGGGACTGGCCTCGGTTCCCCAGCCTCGGCCCAGCCTGGGAGACAGAGGAAGTGGTTGGGGATAGGAGCTGCCTCTGCCTCCAACCAGGGTACTGGCTGTGCAGCCTAGGGCAGAGTGCTCACCTCTCTGAGCTGGCTTCCTCATCCATAAAGCAGGGCTCCGGATCTTTAACTGGTAGGAATGTTTTGAGTATTTCAGGAACATACATCAAACCCTGGCATATGGTAGATGCTCAGTATGGAAAAGCAATTCGAATAAACTAGAAATTGCTAGATGCTGAGGCTGGTCTCCAACCTGCGCCCCTCCTGTCTCAGCCTCCCAGGTACTGGGATCATAGGCTTACACCACAGCACTTGGCTAGAACAGTTTTAAATTGACAGGATTACTTTGAAAATGATTCAGAGTGCCGATATGTCCTAGACCCAGTTTCTCTTATCAGCACAAATAAGTATAGAACATTTGTTATAATTTGTATCAACATGAGTATCAGCCGGAATTCATACTTTATTCAGATGTCTTCAGTCTTCAGGAAATGCTTTTTTCTTTCTTTTTACCCCTGGTACTGGGGATTGAACCAAGGGGTATTCTACCTCCGAGCTATGGCCTCAGCCCTTTTTTTTTTTGTTTTGAAACAGGTTCTTGCTAAGTTGATGGGGCTGGCTTTGAACTGGCAATCCTCCAGTCGCAGAGGAAATAAGTCTTAACAGGATCTGGGGGTGCTGCAGCCAACAGCCCCCCTCCTCACGCAGACCTCAGGGGGTCGCGGGCTCCGGAAGGTCTGTCACTGCTGTGGATCATCGTCGTGACAGCGAGGGGCCTCTCCTGCTCTGCAGCCCCTCACCCTGCAAAGGGGTTTGCAGAAGCTACTCGCGGGCATGCTGGTTATTAACTGCTGCGTGCAGTGTCATCCGGAGCTCAGTGACTTAGAGATGACAATCATTTTGGTCATCTGTGCTCTGGTTGCTCCTGGGCTCAGCTGGGCGGCCGAGGCCGAGGTTTCTCTGCAGCTGTGGTGGGACTGTGGCCAGGCCGAGGCATCTCCAAGTCTCCTCAATTTTATGCCTGACACTTGAGGCCGGTGTCTGCTGGGTCCTCAGCTGGGACTGTCACACGTGGTCCTTCTATGTGGCCTGAGCTTTGGCTGAGAGTGGCGTCTGGGTTCCAGAGGGAGCATCCCCAGAGGGCTGAATGAAAGCCATGTCACTTTTTATGACCTCGTCCCCAGAGTCACACTTCCAGGATGGTCTTGAGCCCACCCGGGATCAAGGGAGGGGGTGTGCGGTCATAGTCGCAGTGTGGGAAGGACATGCGGGTGGAAACTGTGGTGTGGCTGTCTTTGGGAACACCGTCTGTTGCACTGTGAGTTCTGTGGCCCAGAAAGTCCCCATGGAAGGGGCTCGAGGCCAAGCTCTCCTGTTGCAGCTGGTGGATCCGGATCGGAGCTGACTCAATTGCTTCCCTGCAGACAGTGGTGACTCAGCAACAGATGGCCTTCGGGCTGTGCAGCTCCGGGCAAACTGAGGCTTCCGCCCCCTGCACGGGGCAGCGGGGAAGGTGCTCAGCAAACCTCCTGGCGGGATCCTGGAGCATCTGTAGCCATCAGCCCGAGGTTCCTGGGAGGCAGCAGAAGATGCCTGGCCCTGCAGGGGGCATCGAGGGCTCAGACTTGTGGCCACCAGCACAGAGAGGTTGAAGCTCCCCGATCCCTGTCACAAGCCAGCCCCCTGGGGAAAGCGGGAGAAGAAGCCAGGTCTCTGGTGGTCTGTTTGGGGCACACACAGGGACCTGGGGCAGCTGCGGAATTTGCAGAAACAATCTCCAGGGAGCAGGGTTCAGTGTCGGAGCTTCAGGGTGGGAGCTTTGATGGGTTGGGGGGGGGGCATCTGCCTTTCTTCCATGCTAAATCCAAGTGCTCCAGGCACTGCAGTCTGGCCTTAGGGGGCATCCTTGCTCCTCCAGCGAGAGGTGCAGCTTCATTCCCTCCCTTGACTCCTGAGGGTCCCCTGTACCCCACAGCCAGAGCCACCCTTACTCTCTGACAGGTTTCCATCAGCCTCGCCACGGGAGCCTCTGACCACTGATGGGAGTGAGGGAAGGAAAGGGACTCAGGCCCTCGAGTGCCGCTTCCCAAGAGGCATTCCTGGGGACACTAGTCCCTCCACATAGACGGGTGAGCTCCCCAGATAAGGGGAGGGTTCTATAGTCAAAAAGTCTGGGAAATGCGTGAGAGAGCGCCCAGCTCGGCTGCAGGACTTCTCAGAGCACTGACTAGCCTGGCAATGCTCCCGAGGGACCAAGCATCGAGTGCGTCCCAAACTCTCCTGACTCCCGAGCCTCCTCCGATTTGTGTTTCCTACAGAGCTTCCTGGGGCAGATTTGGAGAGATGGTTGTAGCACAACTTGGATGGTAAGGAGAATTTTTTTTTTTTTTTTTTTTTTTGTACTGGGGATTGACCCCAGGGGCCTTCTACAGGAGGGCAATTCTTAAATAGCAAAAAGCAGGCTGCCGCCTTGCTGGCATGTCAGGCCCTGGCCAGCACACTGTTCGGCGTGACTCGCTGATGCCACCTTTGCTTCTCTGGTGGAGCTCAGACAGGCAGCCCCTGGCGGGTATAAGGCCTTTGAGACACACACAGGCTCGTCCCCGAGTGGGTCCTGGGACCGGAAGGGATAGACTTATCTAATGAGCCTGCTGCCTGCGGAGTAGCACCAAGGATCCCTGGGGCCCTGGGCCCCAGGCCTGGGACTCTGGCACTCCTCCCCCAGCCTGCCCTGCGGGCTAATGTCGCCTTAATGCTGCGGTTGGCGGCCACGTGGCCGGGCTCCCTGGGCGGACAGGGCCGCATAATGGACGGTTCAGCCCACCCGCTGACGGCTCCATTAAATGTGGTCGATTTTTTTTTTTTTTCTGGTTCCCGGTGTTTTCAGCTGAGTGGCTCTGGGCAGGCATTCAAAGCCCCGCTCCAGGGCTGATCTCAGAGGCCGAGGCCGGGCTGGAGCTCCCGGCTGCATTAAATGGCTAAATCTGGCGCGGGGTGGGCGGAGCTCACTCGAGGAAAGAATAGCATCGCTGTGGTCTTGGACATGGGTCAGCAGGCCTGGCTGCTCTCCCTGTCCTTCAGGCAGTCGGAGGGGGTTACCAGGCAGTGGCAGGGGTCCTGGGGAGGGGTCCCAGGTGAAGAGATTGACTTCTAGGGTGCCATGCCTTTGTTGTGTGAACCCCAGGCGATTGCTGAGTCTCTCTGTGCGTTGGGTTGTGTATTCATTGCTGAGGCTGGCCTCAAACCTGCCATCTTCCTGTATCAGCCTCCCAAGTACTGGTATAACAGGTGTGTACCCCATGCCTGGCCTGTCGAGTTGTGTGTTAGGATTAGCTTCTTTGTAGGTTTCCCTATGGGATGAGGTTGGAGTGGTTTGAGGAGCTGAAGGATACCAGAAGGCTGGAGTTGGGAGGCCTTGGGAGTGGGTCTGGGCCAGCCTGCAGGGCACAAGAGACAAAGATTGGGGCCCAGGTGTGGGTGGTCATAGCAGGTGTAAGAGGAGGGCCAGGTGGCTGTGATGGGGTGCTGGGGGCCGGAGAGACCCCACCCAGGTTGAGATCCCTGTTTCTGCTGTTCTGACCCCAGGGAGGGTGGGCTGGAGGTTCAGCCATACTGGCAAGCTGGGGAGGGCTGGGGCCACGGTCAGGACACGTGGGGTCTCTAAACCCTGGGCCACCATTGTGCTGCTGCCCAGGCCGAAGCCGAGAGAGAAGCTGAGTGTGCTGAGGAGACGGTGGAGCCCCAGCTGGGGCAGGGGACAGGGCTGAGGACAGGTCCCGCCTCACAAGAGCCAGGAAGGCCCTTGCAGATCCTCGGCGGGGATACTGAGGCTCAGAGAGAGGAGCTGGCTGAAGTCCTGCCTTGGCAGAGCTGGAACTAGACCCGGCTTCAGCTCCCTGTCACGTCTCCTTCTCCGCTGGAGGGACAGCTGCTGGGTCAGGAGTCTGCTGTGGTTAGTGCCACGCCCCTCCCCGCCCACCTGCTCCTGGCCGCCAGGCCCCTGCTTGTCAGGGACTGGCCATTCCAGGACCCCAGGTGAGGGACATCTCTACCCCCAGGTGGCCTGGGCTGGCAGAGGCTTGGGAACAAGACTGACCAGGAGTTGGGTGGCATTTCTCACCCCATCTTGGCCCCAGCTTGCTGAGCGACCCTAGTCAAGTCACTGGCCCTCTCTGGTCTCTCACTGTACGTGTGGAATAAGAGCAGCTGGCCTAGGTTGGGCCCTCTCAGCAGTGGGATTGGGGTTTTTTGCCTCGCCCAGGAGCTGGTGTTCAGGGCCCCTCCTACCCCACCCACCGTCTCTGTCTGGCCTCACCCACAGGTCCTCCCAAGCCCCTTCCTCTGGGGTTCACCATGAACCCCTCTCTCTCCTGCTGCTGAACTGCACCCACCAGGGCTTGTGCATACAGTGCGCATGCAGGACGCAGTGAAGGGGCGCAGGACACAGCGCCCCCAGTGATGGTGCGGGCTCCTGTGGTCAGGGACAGATGATGTTCACACGGAAGCCGGGAGACACGCACGCCGCCCCGCACCACGAGAGGCTGTGAGCTTCCCTCCTGCTGCTCTAACGTCACCATGAACTCGCCGCCTTGGCCCAGCGCACACTCACGCAGGTGGCTCTGCAGGTCACACGCCTCGTGGCTGTGTTCCTTCATAGGCTCCAGGGGAGAAGCCATCCCCTTGCGTTTTCCTGCTGGCAGAGGCCCTCTGGGACCCCAGGCTCACGACCTTCTTCCTCCAAGTGCAAAGCATCTTCCGTCCCCACGTTCAGTGCTGGCATCTGCTTTTATCTTTGAGGTGGCATGTACCATGCTTGCTGGTTCTGAGTTCCGTGCAGTGGATGGATGCGCCAGGCCAGGATGCAGGCGAGGCTCAGGCCCCACGCTGCCCACGCTGCGATCCCATCCTGGAGAAGCTGAAATGCCCTGGGCTGTCTGGGGCAGGCCTGCACCCTCTCATCTCCATCTGACTTCATTCCTGCCGGAAGTGTTTGCTGATCTCCCACTGGGGTAGAGGCACGGTGGTGAACAAGATAGACGCATACACTCCTAATAAGAAACACTCAATAAACCACAATGCTATTGCATAACTCTAACATTTCAGCTTGTTAAGTGTCAGGAAGGGCATAAATCAGAGTCCCAATGGGTGGGAAACCAAAGAAGTCTCTCTGCTGTGACATTTGCTTTGAGCCCTAAAAATTGTGACAGGCCAGGCTGGGAGGAGGTGGGCTAAAGAATTGACCTGGGCCTCGGGAATGTCACATGCAAAGGCCCTGTGGTGGGAAAGAGCTTGCACGTTCATAAGCGCAGTGTGGCTAAGCCAGTGCGAGAGCAAAGCAGTAACGGGAGATAATGTGTGAGGGAGGCAGGGCGAGACCTGAGAGGAGTTTGGATTTCATACTGAGGGTGGAAGGTGCAGGTTTGAAGCAAGGACATGATGGCTTGTTTTATGTTTTTAAAATCTCACTCTATCTGCTTTGCTGAAGACCAGTTGGTACAAGATGGGAGGTGGGCTGCAGGAATGGGCGGTATTAGTGGTCTCAATGATTGGCTTCTCCTCCCTGCAGGAGAACTACACATTCCTTCCTCCTGGACATGAGGTTCAGTCATAGGACTCGCTTTGGCCAATGCAGTGTGATAGAAGTGACGTGTGCCCATTATAGTCAGCTATAGAATGTCCCTGAGGAGCTCAGGGCTGATGCAGTTGAGTCACGAGGGTTGCAATCTCTTTAGTGGGTAAACCCATTGGAATGGATTTATCATGGAGGGTGGTTGGAGAAGGTGTGTCCCTGGGGTGTGGCTTAAGGGGCTGAGTCTGTGTCTTTGAATCCCTTGCTGCTCTCTCTGCTTCTAGCCTTCATGAAGTGAGAGCAGAGCTTTGCGCTCGCGATCTCTCTCTCTCTCTCTCTCTCTCTCTCTCTCTCTCTCTCTCTCTCTCTCTCCTTCCTGCCCCCATTCCCCAAAATGCACAGATATCGACTTCACATGGATTGAACCTGAAATCTCAAAAAAACTGTGAGCAAATAAATCTAAGTTGTGTGGTCAGTTGTCTTGGATTATGTTGACCGAGATGGTGGTGGTACTAGAGATTGAACCCAAGGGCATTCTATCTCTGAGCTACACCCCTGGCCTTTTTTATTTTGAGACAGGATCTCAATAAGTTGCTAAGACTAGCCTGAAAGCTGTGATTCTCCTGTCTCAGCCTTCCAAGTACTGGGATGACAGGCCTGCACTGCACCATGCCTGGTGACATATGTGACAGAGCGTTAAGGCATCTCCTGATTTGTAATGCCTCTTTCCCCTCCTCTAACACTCGGCAGTGTTCTAGAAGGAGGCTGCAGCATCCACGTTAATTGCAGATTGCAGATGAAAATGATCAGAGCTGCACCTGACCGGCAATAGGCTGGAAGAAGTCTGTGCCTTTTAACCACGGGAGGCGGCCTGGCCTGGCTAACACAAGAGCCAAACACACAGGCCAGCCAGAAGCCTGGTGAGAGAGGCAGTGGGCTGTGGCCAGGGAGCTGGTGGAGGAGTGGGACCTTCCTCCTGTTGTCTAATCTTTGTCAAGTGTGGCCTTGGGCTTGGGGTGAGTCCTGGCTGGGGTTCTTTCCCCTGTGGAGTCCACATGAACCACAGGGCCTATTTCCCAGAGTGCTAGGCCTTGGCCTTCTGACTGCCCTGGGTTCTCTCTGCCACCAGAAGTGCGGGCTGCTAACTCCACACTCGTGTCCCTCCCTCACTTAAAGACACGGGTGTCTTAGCCAAATGTGGTGGTGCACGCCTGTAATCCCAGTACTTGGGAGGCTGATACTGGAAGATTGAAGGTTCAAGGACAGCCTCAGCAACTTAGTGAGGCCCCATTTCAATATTAAAAAATAAACTAGAGCTGCAAGAGTAGCTCGGAGGTAGAATACCCTGAGGTTCAATCCCTAGTATTCCCCCTCCACACACACAGGACACAGGTGTCTCAGGCAGAGATGCCTCACCTGTGGCATCAGGACTGAAGCTACTTTTCTGGATTGATGTCCAAGGGTCTGGATGGAGCTGCCGAATGTTGCTGTCCTTTTTATCCTGGTCTAGAGACTCCAGGAAGAATGTTCCCCAGAAAAAGGCAAGGGAGAAAGGGGCACAGATGGAGGCGGGGAGAGAGGGGCACAGATGGTGGTGGGCAGAGTGTCTGTGCTTTTGGCATTAGCCAGGGAAGCCCTGAATGTCTCTAAAAAGTCACTCAGTGGATGGACAGGCAGGACTTGACCAAATCCAGGACAGTGGGGGCCTCTGGGGATTGTTGTGAACAGACAAATTCACCATTTACTGCATCGTTACTGGAAACCAGAAACTGTGCTACGTCGCTACGTGCTTTGAATGCTGCCTGGTTTAAGTTTCATGAGATCGATGGCGGTGGGTGAGAACGACTCAGGCTGAGGTGACAAAAGAGCAGATGCCGGGTGGGAGGGTCTAACCATTCCTGAAAGATACAAGGCGGGTCAGGAAGGGCTCCACAGATACAGCTCCCTGACTTATCAATTTACTTGCCCTTTTTGTTTTGTTTTGTTTGGTACTGTTGATTAAACCCAGGGGCATTCTACCTCCCAGCTACACCCCAGCCCTTTTTATTTTTTATTTTGAAATAGGGTCTCACTAAGTTGCTGAGGGTCTCACTAAATTGCTGAGACTGGCTTCAAGCCTGCTATCCTCCTGTCTCAGACTCGTAAGTACTGGGATTACAGGCATGTGCCACCACGCCTGGCTCTTATTTGTCCATTTTATAGATGAGAAAACTAAGCCTCAGAAAGTCACAGTAGTGATGGCAGCTAATCTTTCTTGAGCATTTAGGATGCATCAGACTCCCCCAGGAGCCTCTCTGACCTCCTCTTGAGTTGTCCTAAGTGGAGGCCTCGGGGTAAGGTCGGTATTAGTGTCCCCACTTCACAGATGGGCAGCAGAGCCTGGGAGTCTCAGAATGGCCTGGGTCACAGAGGAGGGAAGAGACAGATCTGGGATTGAGGACAGACTGGCAAGAGACATCTGTCAAGTATCTGCTGGTTCCTCCCGAGGTTTGGGGACAGGTCAGGAGCTGGGACAGATGTGCAGGACCTCGGTCCCTGGCACCCACGTGACCTGGGAAGGAGGGGGGGGACAGGTGGCATTGCCTAAGGTCCCATGTGGAGAGCAAAGGGTTTCCTGGCTTTTCTATTTAAGGGAAGAGGGCAGAGGGGTCCGAGGGCCAAGTGAAACCTGAACAGAAAGGGTCCTGGGTGTCACGAGCCCCAGCTCTTCTCCCAGGGCTGCCATCTCTCGAATCCATCCTGCACCTTGACACGCCTTCCACTGCCACTACGGTGACTGTCAGCTTCTGTCACTATAAGGGAATCCTTGAGGTAAGCAACTTATAAAGAGAAAAGATTGATTTTGACTCACGGCTTTGGAGTCAAAATAAATGATGGGCTGGGTCTGTGGGGAGGTGGCCAGCGCAGCAGGAGCAGGAAGCATGAGAGAGGGCGAGAACGGGCCAGGGTTCCACCCAGGCGCCTCCCGACGGCCTCAAGACCTCCCCCCAGGCTCCACCTCCCCACAGCAGCTCGGGCCGAGCCTTTGGAGGACGCTGCAGATCTGAATTATGCTCGTGACACGTCCACAGTGGGACCCGATGGAGTTCACAGACTTGTGGGAAGGAAGACACTGAGCAGGTCTGAAGAAACTTATGAACGTGGACATGAGGTCGTACTCGACCGCGGCCCAGAGCCCGTGCTGGCCGTTGGTCTCTCCAGCCACAGCTCCCCGTCCTGCTTCTTCCCTCTCAGTGTTCCAGCCCCAGAGCCCTCTCTCAACCTCTGGAACAGGCCAGGTTCCCTACCCATCGGGCCTTTGCACATGCTCCTGCTATTTTTTCTTTAGATCTCAGGTCTATCATTTCTCTCTCTCTCTCTCTTTCTCTCTCTCTCTCTCTCTCAATCTCTCTCTCTCTCTCTCTCTCTCTCTCTCTCTCTCTCTCTCTCTCTCTCTCTCTCTCTCGGCACTGAGGATTGAACCCAGGGACATTCTACCTCTGAGTTACACCCCCAGCCCAATTTTATTTTATTATTTGGAAACAGGGTCTCACGAAGTTGCAGAGGGCCTTGCTAAGTTGCTGAGGTTGGCTTCAAACCTGAGACCCTCCTGTCTCAGCCTCCCAAATACTGGGATTACAAGCGTCCGCCACCATGCCTGGCTATCATTTCTTCAAGAAAGCATTCGTAAGCCGGGCGTGGTGGCACACGCTTGTAATCCCAGCATTTGGGAGGCTGAGACCGGAGGATCTGGGTTCGCGGCCAGCCTCAGCTACCTAGTGAGGCACTCCGCAACTTAGTGAGACCCTGTTTCAAAATAAAGAATAAAAAATAGGGCTGGGGGTATAGCTCGGAGGTAGAATGCCCCTGAGTTCAATCCCCAGCACCGCAAAAAAAAAAAAAAGAAAGCATTCGTGGCCCCTATGACAAATCATGGCCCATCCATTAGATACCCTATGATTATGTACTGAGTAAAAACAGTCCACAAACTTAGAAGTGCAAGAAATAGAATATTCCCTATTTTCATGATCCACCAATCTGTTTCTCTTTGTATTACTACTACACTGTTATAATTTCTTTAACTTTTGAATAGGCCTTGATATACAGTGATTTAAGTTTTTTAACCTTGTTCTTCTTCAAGATTGTCCTGGATATTCTTAACCTTTGTATTAGGGGGGAGGGATTACTGAGGGTTGAACCAGGGACATTCTACCTCCAAGCTACATCCCTAGCCCTATTTTACTTCTTATTTTGAAACAGGGTCTCACTAAGTTGCAGAGGGCCTCACTAAGGTGCTGAGGCTGGCCGCAAACCTGGGATACTCCTGTCTCAGCCCCCCAAGTACTGGGATTATAAGCATGTGCCACCACATGAGGCTGACCTTTGTATTTTCATTAAAAAATTATTTATTTATTTATTTATTTATTTATTTATTTATTTATTTATTTATTTATTTATTTATTTATTTATTTTGTGGCACTGGGGATTGAACCCAGAGGCATTCTACCTCTGAACTACACCCCCAACCCTATTTTTCAATTTTTATTTTGAAACATGGTCTTGCTAGGTTGATAAGTCTCACTACTTGCTGAGGCTGTCCTTGAACCTATGATCCTCCGGTTTCAGCCATAAAAAATTTTTAGAATTAACTAATTAATATTTAGATTTTCCAACAACAAAAAAAAATCCTTCTGGGTTTTGCATTTGGATTTCATTGAATTTACAGATCAATGGAGAACAGATGGTTTTATAATAATGAATCTCTTAATCCATGAAAGTGGTAACATTTTTCCATTGGTTCAAATCCTTTATTGCTCTGAATAATGTTTTATAGTTTTCTCTTTATAGGTTGCATACATCTCATTTTAGATTTATTTTCAGCTATGTGAACTTTTTGGTTCTGTTGTAAATGATCTATTTTAACATTGTATTCTCTAATTATTGTTACTGATTAGGAATGCAATTATCGCTAAATTCACCGGTTAATTTTAATTATTTGTAAGCTATTTTAGATTTCCTATGAGCACAACCACATGATCTCCTGCTTCTTTCTTTATAAACCTCAGTCCTTTTATTTCTTTTTCTTGTCTCATTTCCCTGGCTACAATCTCCAGGACACTGCTGAGAAGTGATCGCTGAGAAAATGAACTTCTGGGAGGAAGGACTCACTGTGGCTCATGGTTTGCAGGTTTCAGTCCATGGTCTGTAGATACCATTGCTTTTGACCTATTGTGATGTGCAACATCGTGGTGGCGAGTGCAGAGAGACACGGTCTCCATGCTCCGCTCCACTCCTGCCTCTCCCGCACCCCACGGGTCACCCCCACCCCACTACACACGTCTGTGCCTCCGTCAGCCCAGGAGTCTTTAGGGAACCTGAGGGTGGGGAGTTTTCTTTTATTCCTCATATAATCTCCAAAATTTTTGCCTGACCTGAAGTTTTTGACTTTCTTTTCTGAAATTCAAGTGCTAGGAAGAGATTCCTATTTTCTCTTTCTGCTGCCCCGTTGCTTCCTTGAACTCAGCGAACCCAGAGCACAGCGGGCTGGGGTGTTCGGAGATGAGGCTCGGGATCGGGCAGGTAACCTGGATCAACTTGCTTAGGTCCTCAGAGGCTCAGTTTTCCCAGTTTTAAAATAAAGGTAAAACCAGATGTGGTGGCACATATGTGTACTATCAACTCTTGGGAGGCTGAGACAGGAAGATCGCAGGTTTGAGGCCGGCCTCAGCAACCTAGAGAGAACTTCAGCAACTTAGACCCTCAGCAACTTAGTGAGACCCTGTTTCAAAATAAAAAATAAAATAGGGCCGGGGTGTAGCTTGGAGGTAGAATGCCCCTGGTTTCCACCCCCAGTAGCAGTGATAACGATAAAGGTAAAGGTAAAGGTCCAGCCTCCCTTGCTCACAGTGCAATGAAGGATCCAATGAGCACCGAGAAGTCAGGACCCTTGGGGAATGCCTACTTCATTGTGAGCGACACTACCCACTCAAAAGGATTTGTAATCATATATGTATGATTATGGTAACATAATAGTAATACCATATATGTAATAATAATAATTATTATTGTAAAATAGATACTTGTATCTACACCAATCAGCTCAAGAAATCAGGGTACTCGGGAGGCTCCTATCTTTCTATTTTAATTATTCTCTTTCTTCTTTCCTTCTTTCTATATTAATTATTTTCTTTCTTCTCCTTGTAGTTTTGTTAAAAGCCCTTAATGATGCATTTTAAGGCCTTGCCTATTTTGAGCTTTATATATATAAATCCTATTTTATGGCTTTTTATGTGATTTGCTTCTTTTGTTCAATACTGTGTTATGAACTCCACTCGTGTCTTCCCTGCTGTATAATATTTCTTTACAGGAACATACCACAGCACATTTTTCCATCTCCAACCAATGGACATCTGGCTGCTTTCTAGTTGGATTATTAAAAAAAATAACAAACTACCACAAATATCCCTGCCCGTATCTCCACGTCACAGCTGTCTTAATTCAAACCAAAGATTTTCTTTGGGAATAAAATTGCTGAGTCTAAGAGTGGGTGCATATGTTATCCAAAAATAGTGATTACTAGGTACATTCATTTCCTATTGATGGTAACAAATTCTCATATACTTAGTGGCTTCAAAAGCACATGTATTATCTTACAATTCTAGAGTCAGGAGTCCCAGATGGGTCTCCCTGGACCGAGACCAAGCTGTGGGTGGGGCTGTGCTCCTTTTGGAGGCTGCAGGGAAAATTGTTTCCTTGCTTTTAGAACTTCTGGAAGCTTCTTAGATTCCTTGGCTCAGGACCCCTTCTTCCACCTTCAAAGCCAGCACTGTAGCATCTTCCGATCTCTCTCTGACGGACTCTCCTGTCTTCTCCCAGTTACAAGGCCCTGGTGGTTACCCTGGGCCCACCCACGTGACCCGGATCACCTCCCCATGCTGTGGCCAGCTGATTAGTGACCTCAATTCCCCTTTGCCATGTAACCCAATACACTCGTAGGGTCTGGAATACCGACACCTTTGACGGTGGTGGTGGTGGCCTTATTCCTGTGACCACACCAGGTAACGCAAAACTGGAAAAACTTATTCGTCTATTTAAACTTCCATGAGGGAGACCCATTCTCTTCATCTTGCAAGAGCTGCTTTTAAATGTTTTAAACTTTTTTTTATATTTTCTATTATGACTTTTTCTTTTGAAATAGTTTAGAAGTCACAAGAAGTTGCAGAAATAGACTAGAAATGTACTTTCAGCCAGCTTTTACATGCACTAATTTTGAGGGGCATTGAGTTGTATGCCATGCCATCACACAGGTAGATGTCACTGTCACCGTCAAGGACAGAGACCCTTTTAAACCTAAACGTGGTAAAAATCTTGGCAATCACCTGGAGAAGGCGACTCCTCACCTTGTGGGGAGTCACGTGGCTCAGAGCCAGGGAATGTTCCGGATGGGGCCGCAGGGGAGGTAGAGAGGGGTCTAGACACCTGAGGTGCTGGCCCACTGGGAGGTGGCTCTGCCCGTGGGGGGTCCCAGTGAAGGTCACCTTGGTGTACCTGAGCGCACTGCACGGGCAGCAGGGAGGAGCAACGGCTTTAACTCTTCCAGATTAATCCTGCTAACTTGCAACAATATTGATATGCTATTATTTTCCATCTTTATTCATCCCCCGGCGAAGAAAGAACGACTCCCCCCAGGCCATTCATAATTGAAAAGTGCTTTTAAGGCCTTTGCAAGTTGAATACTAAATTTCGCGAGGTGCCTGCTTTATTGGGCCTCCAGTCACCGATGATACATCTGCTCCCTAATGTTCTTTAAGGAAAGGCGCTCGGGCAGCGTGATGGATGGGGCCGATCGGAATCAATGCTCATTAGTGACTCCAGTGGCCAGGTGGGCCCGGGCTGTTGGCGGGGCAGAGCGACAGGGCAGGGGCCGGCCCTCGGCAAGACCGGGCGAGGCCTGTGGGCTGCCATTTGCCTTGGACTGCGGCCTAGCATGCATGCATTCATTCATTCATTCATTCACCTGTTCAGTAGATTCTCACTCTCCCTACTGTGTGCCAGGCCTGATGCTGGACACGGAAACGGATCAGAGCCAGGGACTGTCTTCCAGGAGCTTCCAGGACACACAAGGACGCAGGCGACGGGAGGTCTGTGTGTGATCCCGGGAGTGTGCCAGGGCCAAGGAGGCTAGTTTTGCATGGAGGGCTGGTGGTCAGGAAGTGCTTCCTACCAGAGGGGACATGCCAGGGCGTGCAATGGGTGTGTGTGGTGTGAATGACAGAGTCTCCAGTGTGGGAAGGGCATTCCTGGCTGAGAAGGCCCAGGCAAAGGCCCAGCGGTGTGACCCGCCAGGGGAGAGGGAGCCATCCGCTGGACTTCTTATATATTCATCCCGGGGGCTTCCAAGGTGGCCGAAGCTGGAATCCTGCTGACTCCAGTGGCAGAATCTCAGAACTAGCAAACGACAGAATAAGAAGTGTCTTGGTGCCGGACATGATGGTGCATGCCTGTAATTCTAGTACCTGGAAGTCTGAGACAGGAGGATCACAGGTTTGAGGCTAGTCTCGGCAACTTAGTGAGACCCTCAGCAACCCAGTGAGACCCTGTTTTAAAAGAAAATGGGGCTGGGGTCGCTGTTTGGAGGTAGAATGTCCCTTCAAACCCCAGTAACACACACACACACACACACACACACACACACACACACACACACACACAAGGTGAGGTGCCTCCCACTGTCCTGGGCCCTTGGGGGCCTCTGGGAGACGTTTAGGCAGGGGATCTGCTCTCTCTGTGGGTTCCCTGGGGCCTGGGCTGGGGGGCACTGGCCACCACCCACTAGGGGTTAAAACCTGTGTCAAGTCATAAAGTGACCAGCTGGGCCTCCATCCTCTCTCTCTCCCCGGAGGAGGCCATTGCTTACTCTGTGTCTAAAGGTCTGGGTAGGGGGAGGGGACAGCTAAGGAGGAGACCACCGAGAGGGCAGAGGGTGGGCCAGCGCCCCAGCGCTGCCTCTGCAGGGGCCACCGTGGGCAGGCGTCTCTCCCAGGGCCTGCGAGGACCAGAAGGCCCTGGTCTAGCCCAGGCCTGGAGTTGGGGACTGGGGACGCAGCCAGGCCTTGAACCTGGTCTCAGCCTCATGCCTGGGCAGTGAGCCTGGGACCCCAGACCTCTCTCCCTGAGTGCCACAGGCCTGCAGCCCCCTTCCCTCCCCAGCCCAGGGGTGGCACAGGCCCTAGCACAGTCCTGGCGACAAGCCGCCTTAACTCGGGGAGCCTCAGGCCCGGGGGCCTCACCCAGCACCGAGCACCCAAGGCTCCCACTGTCGTGGTGAGTTATATCACTAACAATGTCAGAATTGATTGTATAATAATAAACCCACAAACTAACCCACTTTCACCTGTGACAATTCACCAAAAATGCCCATGGTTCACTTGGAGTCATGGCAAGTTGTTTGATTCCAATCCTAATTCCTAAGATCGCACACCACACTTCACACGAAGGCACATGTAAGCTACAGAAAGGCTGGGAAAGGGTTAAGAGCGGGCAGGAGGCTTGCCAGGAGCAAAGGCCCACAGCAGAGAGGACGCAAGTCACCGTGGGTGGTCAGATAAGAGTTTAAAGGAACCAGTCCTGCAGAGTTGTCAAGGGATCCAGACCAATGGCAGCTTCAAATGTCAGCCCGGAGTGAGTCTGCGGAGTGAGTCTGCGTCAGTCACAGGCAGGAGAAATGGCCAGGACAGAGAATCAGATGTTTGCCGTCGTCCGTCTCATGATGACTGACCGGATGACAGGGTCAGGGAGCCGCCATGTCCCGTCTTGGGGCGCTCCTCGTCTTATGGGTCTCGGCTGAGGGGCCACATCTGGCATGTTCATTAAGCTGGGGACCTGGTTTTTCTAATATGGCGTTGATCTGCCCAGGCAGCGAGTGGTTTACTTTACTGAGTTCATGGTGGTCATTGCATATTAGCACAGCTAACTTACCACTCTGTGCCCGTGGTTGTTCTGTATGGCAAGGTCGTCCACGTGTACGAACAGGATTAGAGTCCTTCTACCAGGCCCTTGTTCTCAGAATGGAATCGCTCCCGGCAAGGGCTTCTTTACAAAATGGGGTGGCTCAGCAGTGCTGGCAGCCCGGGGTCTTCCTCCTCCCCTCCTCCACCCCTGCCTCTAACATGCTTTTTCTGTTTTTCAAAATGAGGCCTTTACCCAAATCCTTTTTTTTTTTTTTTTTTTTGTGGTACTGGGGATTGAACTGAACCCAGGGGATTCTACCTCTGAGTGACACCCTCAGCCCTGTTTTTATTTGGGATTGGGCTGGCCTTGGACCTGCGATCTTTCTGTCTCAGCCTCCCAAGTACTGGGATTACAAGTGGGCCCCCCCCAATCTTTGAGTGACTGCCTCCCTGTCCCTCCACTTGTAGCTCAAATGTCACCTCTTTGGAGAGGAGCAACCTGCCCAAGGAAGCCCCCCCCATCACCTCTCCCCACTTTCTCCCTTTAAGTCACTTACCATGGAAATCACCTTTGCTTGCGTTTGTGTATTATCCGTCCGCCCCCAGGGACGTGGTATTTATTACTGAATGAATGAGCAAATGGAGGAGGAGTGACTGGGCGGAGACCTGACTCTTTAAGAGCTCAGAGCTCCAAGGGGCTCGGACGCTGTGGGTAAGAGTGGACAGGCCCAGGTTGAAGTCCCCATTCTGACACTTCCCTGCCACGAGCCCTGGTGTCCCTGGTGGAGGACTAATGCTGCTCCCTCCCTCACAGGGATGGAGGGGGCGGAGCACCCGGCCAGCACCCACCATGAGGGGCTGAAGTACAGGGGGGCCCAAGGGCAGGTGGGGCGGTGGGCGGGGTGAGGTGAGCAAGTTCTGGGGTGTCCTGGACTCTCCCCTCGGGGCCTCGGCAGTGGGCGGCAGGCAGCTTGGGTTCTGGTGTTGGCGGCAGCCCCCGTGTGCTGTGTGCTGTCTTATCTTGTGGCTGCTCTGAGCTCCAGTTCTTCCTCTGAGACATGGTATGTGGGAGGGAGGACGTTTGGGAGAGAGACAAGGCAGGCACCCTTGGGAGTCTGACGGGCCTGGGTTTGTGCCACGGCCCAGACAATCACTGGCCAGGTGACTTTGGCAAGAACCGAACCTGGCTGCAGCCAGCCTGTCCAGAAATGGAGCCGGCAGCGAGGGTGCCACGCAGTGCTCGGGAGCCACAGGAGAGGCTGGCTGGGGACGGATGGCAAGGGAACAGTTTCAGCCCCATGCACACTCATCCAGGAAGCCTCGGGCGCTGGGGCCAGCAGAGGTCCCTAAACAGACTCAGGTCAGGGAGGGCTTCCTAGGGGAGGTGACACTGGAGCTGAGACCCAAGGGCCAGGGGTGGCCAGTGATACAAGGGAAGGATGGGGAGAAGGAGCTGCTGCAGGAGGGATGGCGTGTGCAAAGGCCCGGAGGAGCAACAGCTCCCTCTCCCCAGCCCCCTTCTTCTGGCTGCCGACACCCTTCCCTCTCGTGGTCGTCCCTCCACCCCTGCACGGGAGAATCCTGGTTAAACACCCTGGCCTAGTGTGGAACCTGTGGACCTCTGAACTCAGCAACGTGCTCGGCTGTGCTCCTGTCTCAGTTAGCGCTGGCTGCTGTAACAAAATGCCACATGCTGGCGGCTTAGACATCGGGTGTTTCCCATCATTCTGAGCTCTGGGAAGTTCAGGATCAAGTGTGAGGCAACTGGCTCCAGGCATGAGGACGCTCTTCCTGGCTAGCCTGGCCGCTTCTCACTGTGTCCCACATGGTGGAGAAGGAAGGTTTTCCTTTTCTTATAAAGCCACCAGTGCCATCTTGAGGGCCCACTCGATCCCCTCCCAAAAGCCTTCAAATACCACCACACTGGGGCTCAGGCTTCAGCATGATTTGGGGATCATGATTGAGTTCAGAGGGTCAGCCCACCTTCTTCCCCTCACTGGACACTACTCATTAAGTACCTCCTGATGCCAAGGACCATCCTGTGCAGTGACCAACAGTGACAGTGTCTGGTCTCAAGGAGCTGATCCTAGTGGGCAGAGGCTGACAGTAAACAAGATCGATAATTAAAACAGGACGACAAGTGGTGACAAGTGCAGCGAGAGGAGAGAGCAGAGCGGGGCCAGGGCTGTGGGCCAGGCTGCCACCGACAGGCGTGCCGGGGAGCCACCTCTGGGAAAGGACACTTGGACAAGGCCAGAGGGAAGATATGGAAGATTTAAGGGACATCCACACATTCTTCAATCTTCTTCCCTCTGGGAGATGGAGACTAAGTGTTCTCCCTTGGAGTGTAGACTGGACTTGGTGACTCAATTTAAACACACAGAATGTGCCAGAGACGGTGGCATATGCCTGCTAGCGTGGGTTATAAATTCTACTGCAGTTCCTGGCCTGCTCTCTGTCTGTCTCTTTTGGGGATGTGCTGGGGATGGAACCCAGGGGTGTTCTACCTCTGAGCTACAACCCCCAGCCCTTTTTATTTTGAAAAAGGATCTTGCTAAGTTGTGGAGGTTCTTGCTAAGTTGCCGAGGCTGGCCTCGAACCTGTGATCCTCCTGTCTCAGCCTCCTAAGTCTGCTGGCTATCTTGGATCACTGCTCCAGGGGGACCATCTGGTGAGACATGAGGACTCCCGGGCAGCTCTCTGCAGAGGCCAATAGTGAGGAGCTCTCCTCTTCTCCAGCAGCCAGCTGGGAGCCAAAGCCTCCCACCAACAGCGAGGGAACTCAGTCCCCCAGCTCCACACCAGCCTCCAGAGGCCCCGGCCCTGTTCATATCCAACAGCTACCTCATCAGAAGGCCGGAGCCAGGGCATTCTACCTCCAAGCTACACTCTCAGTTCTGTTTTATTTTGAAACAGGGTCTCACTAAGTTGCTGAGGCTGGTCTTGAACCTGTGATCTTCCTGTCTCAGGCATATGCCACCATGCCCGGCTAAGTGTTTGTTCTAAGCCACTAAATTTTGGGGTACTTTGTTAGGCAGCAATGGATATAAATGCAGAAGGGGGGCGCCAACCCTGTGGATGGGGGGGGTGACCTGGGGAGAGGACAGCAGGTGCAGAAGGTGGAGGCTGCACCTGTGGCTCAGTCCGATTGGTTCTCAAAGGAAGACAACTCCCTCTCCTGCCCCTCTGGAGTTATCATCAGATGAGAAATTCGTGGCCAACCTAGACAGGCTCAAAGGTCGGAGACTTGCTCAGCCTCACGCCAACTCTGGCAGCCCGAGGTACGGGGTTACTCCAGGAAGCAGGCATCCTTCATGTCCTGGCTGCCAACCCCAATTTCTGAGTCCTTCCTAGACCTCCCAGGTGAGACTGTGCAGAGGGGCATCTCACGATCCACCATTTCCTCTGCCTCCTGGGGGGTTTGGATCCACACCCACGCCTGCAGCCTCTGCCCTGGGGTCCTCTGTTCCTCGGGCTCTCTGCAGTTCCTGATGCCCTCAAGCCTCCGGTTCCTGGTCCCACGCCTCAAAACCCACCCAGGCATGGCCCCCTCCCCATGCCCTCCCTCCCCAGCCTTGGAGTCTCACTCTGGCTTCCCTTGCCCAGAGATCTGGGTGACTGCTGGTGGCATCACACCGGAACACTGTGCTGTAACTACTTGTTTAGACGTTTGTCTCTAAGGCTGGAGGACAGGTATGATAGGCACCTGTCTAAGCCCAGAGCTGGTCTAGGCCCTACTGCCTAGTAGGTGCTCAGTAAAATGTTCTGGAGAGAAGAATGAAAGGGGGGAAAGAAAATTATAAGGAGGGAGGAGGGAGGAGAGGAGGAAGAGTAGGAGGACAGAAGTGAGGAGGAACAGGAAGAGTGGGAGGAGGGGTGGGAGAAGGAAGAGGAGGAGGACAGGAAGCCTGGAGGAGGGTGAGAGGAGTGAAGGTGGATAGGAGGAGGGCTGGGGAGAAAGCGCACACCAGTGGGTGCTTGCAGCCCTCTGCCGCACGGCTCCAGTCTACCCAGACAGGAGCTGCAACCTGCTGTAGCTCCCAGGGGCTCGGCTCAGTTAACCAGGCCTCTGTTTTACTAACGCCCTCTCTTCAGCAGAGGCAATTAGAGGTAACGGCTGGAAGCTTCTCCCCGAGCAGCCCCACCTGCCCTGTCCCGTCCCATTAACTTCCAACTCAACAGCCAGCCCGACCTGCAATGTATAATGAAAGACATTCGAAATCTATCCAAATGGCATGAGTATTGATTTATTAATGCCGGGGAATGTTGCTCTAATTGAATTGAGATCCAGGAAGTAAGTTAATGTAGCTGACGATGCTACAGGAATTGAATTACCCCAGGGCCCAGAATTATTACCTTTTCACTCTCTTTGTTGTCAGTGGGATAAATAACAAATCAATTGACGATTCACCCTGGTGGCAAAAAAAAAAAAAAAAAAAAGAGTCCGTGAGCCCTGGACACAGGGCTGGGTAACGGGCATGGGTGAGGGTGGGGAGCTTCCTGGAGGCGGCAGAATGAGAAGACAAGAAACAGGGCCTTTCTCCAGGCTGAGGATCCTCCTTCACCCTCTCCTCTGTCCAGCTTCTCTAATCCAGCAGCCAGAATCCTGTGACACTAGGTGCCGGGACTGGAAAGGGCCAGAGTTGCTCATGGAGAGCTTCCCTGGATGGACTCTAGGTCCAGAGAGGCAGAGGAACTCTAGCCAGGACACACAGCGGGTCTCCTGTAACTCTCACCATTTTCCTGGGCCCTGCTCATTCTCGGTTGTTAACACTCCTCCGAAAGCCGCCTCAGGTGGTGTTCCTGGGCTCCCCATCTCCTTCCTGCCACCCCCGGGGGGTTCTGTGGCTAGAATTGGGCAGAGGCCTTTGTCTCTCTGCTGAAGGCTGATGTTCCCCTCACTTGGCCACTGAGAGATTCATGCAAGGATTCTGGAAACTCTTGGAGGAAGCAGAAAGCCTGCCTTGCTCCATCACGAGGAAGGACCCCGTGAGGGAGGCCAGGAGACTGCTACTTCCCCCTGTTCTCCCGCGCCTCACCCCCAGCCCCGCCAGCCCCCCAGCTTCCTCCCTGCCTCGCCATCAAAGAGACACCTTTTGGGGCTAACGGTCTCCAAAGCAGTGGATGGTGGGCACGGGAGTGCCTGGCCTGCACGCCCAGTTCTGCTCCTCGCGGGCTTTGTGACCCTAAGCAATTGGGTTCACATCCCAGAGCCTCTTTCCCCAGCCATGCAGTGGGACCACGCCCCGGGGGCCTCGCAGCCGGCACCGCAGGCGAGGTGTATGGTGTGCGGCTCCTTCCGCCAGGCGCCTCGGCCATCGCCAGGCCACGCGGGTGCCTGCAGAGCAGCCCGGCCGCCCTTGTTCTGGTCAAGGAAGAGAAAGGCTGAGTTAATTAAATCAACAGCTAACAGTGCAGGTTACCCACAAAAGTGAACTTTAGTGCCCCTAAAACCACTGACCAAAGGAGGGCTGGGAAAAAAGCGAAACCACAGTTGGAGTGAGATGGAAAAAGAAATCATCAGCGCTACATCACTTCAGCCGGCCACAGGTATCAGAATATTAATTGGTCTTTGACTCGATTTGGCTGTGGGAGTCAGGGCAGGCTGTGGCTTCGCGGAGCCGACAGCGCCGCGGGGCCGCGCGGGGCATGCTGGGAGCGGCCGCGAGGGCGGAGGGGGCGGGGCCTCCTGGCCTGCGAGGGGCGGAGCCTCCTGGCCTGCGCGGACCAGAGAGGCGGGGCCTCATGGCCTGCCGGGGGGCGGGGTCTCCTGGCCTGCTTGGCGTGTGCAAGAGCCGGTGGGCGTGAGTGTGGAATTGGGTATGGGCGCGCTGTGGGTGTGAGGAGTGGGGGAGGTGTCAGCCAGCCCTGTCAACCTTGGTGTCACCTGGATGGAGTTTCAACTGAGAAAAGCTCTCAGTGCCTATGGGTCGTTGTTATTATTAGCATCTGAGTGAGGCCCTGGCTTTGGCGAGAATAAAGGAGGTGGCAGAGGCTCACAGACAGGGTCCTATTAGGTGTCTAGGGACCCAACACGACAAAGACCAAGATAATATTAGCTGCAGGGCGTGGTTCCACATGCCTGTTATCCCAGTACTTGGGGGCTTAGACAGAAGGATCACAGGTTCGAGGACAGCCTTAGTAACTTAGTGAGACTCTCAATAACCTACCTGTTTCAAAATAAAAAGTAAACGCCAGGCATGATGGCACACGCTTGTAATTCCAGTACTTGGGAAGCTGAGACAGGAGGACCGCAGGTTTGCGGCCAGCCTCAGCTACTTGGTGAGGCCCCCTGCAACTTAGTGAGACCCTGTTTCAAAATAAAGATTTAAAAAAAAGTAGGGCTGCGGATGTAGTTCATAGGTAGAATGTACCTGGGTTCAATCCCCAGTACACTCTCCCCTACCCCCAAAGAGAGAATTTTAGCTCATGTTTAGGAAGTGGCTGGCAGGACTTCAAGTGTAGTGCCCAGCATGGAGGAGGCCTTGAAGCATTTGGGCTGAGCTTCCTCTGCCTCAGAATCCCCACTCTGGACAGGTGCTGCTTGTGCCAGCCCGCTCTACCCTCTCTCCTGGTGACTTCGTGGGGAGCTGACCTGCAGGCGTCCGGCTGGGGCATCCACCCCCTCCACGAGCTCCTGGGTGTGCCAGCTGACCAGGGATATGAAAGCTGTACCTTGGCGAGCAGCCTGCTTTCTGCTACGGCTACTGGCCGTTTCCTTCTCTCACTAATGGTCTGTGGGAGCAGAGACCGCACCCAGCTCTTTCACCAGCTGCCCACAGGCCAGGCATGCTCGTGGAACCCAGGAGCAGTGACCGGTCTATCTGAGGGCGCCTTCCCCCCACTGGGAAGTGCTCAGTGTCAGCAGGCACCTGGCCGACCCTCACGAGCACCTGCATGCACCTGGAGTCTGAGGGTCAGCAGTGTTCAGTCTGCAGCTCTGTCCTCGGCCAGGACAAAGGCCCCCACCAAGGAAGGACGGGTGGGCTCCCCAGGCCTCTCTGTCGGTTCTGGGTCCTGAGTCACCTGCATGGGTGTGGCCCCGCCATCCACAAAGGGAGCACCTGAGGCACAGGAGGGGAAGGGAGGGGAGGTCACAGGGCGAGCGTGAGCCTGGGGTTCCAGACGTCCAGCCCCAGGTCCTCTGCCCTCAGACTCCTTGCTTCCTGTGCAAGCTGCAAAGTGGCAGCTGACCTTGGCCTGGGTGTCAGGGAGGGAGGCGCGAAGGAGGGCTCCAGGCACCAGAGAGTCCATGGCTGGCCCCAGGGCTCAGCCATTGCAGCGCAGGGGGGCAGGCTTCATTTTGCCAGAGCTTCTGCTATGTCAAGCAAGGCTGAGGATCTAGGGGTTATGCGATGCAAAGTTTTGTAATCATTAAAAGTTGACAAAGCTAAAAAATTTAAAAGCATGGTGACATTCGGACCAAAATGACACATTTGCTGCCTGTGGGCTGTGGGTGGTGGCTCTGGGCATGGGGGTGGAGTTGTGGGAGGAGGTGAGAGGCCTGCAGAGAATTTGAGCTTTGAGACACTGTTGGCTGATTTTGCTCATTGTGCGCATTCATTCATTCATTCATTCATTCACTCACTCATCCTCTCATCCTGGTCTTTGTCGTTTCCCTCCCTCCCTTTCTTCTTTGGATTGAACCCAGAGACATTCTACCTCTGAGCTACACCCCCAGCCCTTTTTATTTTTTGCTTTGAAACAGTGTCTCGCTAAGTTGCTGAGGGTCTTCTAGATTGCCGAGACTGGCCTCAAACCTGTAATCCTCCTGTCTCAGCCTCCTAAGTACTGGGATTCTGGGTGTGCACCAATGCACTCGGCTGCTGTTTCTTTTCTTAGTCCTAGGGAGTTCTGGCTTCTCCTGATAGAATAAGCCTGTCTGATCTCCCAACACCCCCACAGCCAGCCAAGGGACAAAGGAAGGATTTCCAAAGAAAAAAGGAGCCTTCTAGTGCCACTCCTGGCCCCTTCCTGGACAAGGGTCAAGAGCTTCCCTGGCGTAGAGAGTGGAATTGACCTGCAGGGTGCACTTCCGACAGACCCAAACCTTGGTCCTGGTCCCATTCTTACCCCAGGGGTTAAATACTGGGATTGCATAAACCTTGGTTCAGATCCTCTCTCTGTCTTTGACAAGCCGTGTGACCTTGAGCAAGCAGCTCCCCTTCTCTGAGCTGGGGAAAGAAGATATCCGGCCCTCACTGCACACTCAAGACTGCGTACTGGAAACCCTGGCCTCTGCTGTGTGAGTGAGACAGGAGCTCACAGGCGCCTTGCAAGCAGGGAAACCTGGGGCGTACCTGCACAATCCCCTGCCCCTCGCCCAGGGCTGGGATGACTCTGAAGCACATTCTACTCAGCTCCCAGCATTCCCCGGGGGATCGAGCTCCAGACAGCCCGCAGTGGGGCTTTGCCTAATGCTTCACCTTTTGTGACTCTTCCCTCCCCTGTCTCATTTCCCTCATCCTTATCAGTGTTTCCTGACATCATCTCCTAAATAAAGTGAGCCCTTGTCTGAGGTGGGTTTCAGGGGAAAATGATAAGAACCTCAGTTTATTCAGCTGTGAAATGGGCACAGTGGTTTCAGAATGGTGATGAAGGGAAAACAAGGTACCATCCCACGCAGGGCTCAGAGCCTTTCCTGAACAGTGAAGACTTCTTTTATTATCAAGGATATCATGGTATTGGTCAATGCCCAAGGCCCAAGGCCAGAACCACGGGGCAGTTATGTGTCTATTATTTATTTTTGTGGTACTGGGGACCCAGGGGCATTCTACCTCCAAGCTACACCCCAAACCCTATTTTATATTTATTTTGAAACAGGGTCTTGCTAGGTTGCTGAGAGTCTCACTACTTGCTGAGACTGTCCTCAAACCCTCTATTCTCCTGTCTCAGTCTTGGTACTGGAGATTGAATCCATGAATGATCTACCTCTGAGCTACACCTCCAGCCTTGTTTTTATTTTTAAACAGGATTTCACTAAATTGCCAAGAGCTTTGCCCAAGCTGCTGAGGCTGGCCTTGAACCTGCCATCTTCCTGTCTCAGCCTCCATAGTACTGGGATTCTAGGCATGGGCCACCATGCCCGGCTCCTGCCACTGGGCATCTGGCTGTCCTAGGAGGGCCTTGGGGGGTTGACTTGAGGAATCGGAGTAGAAGGGCAGGGTTAGCTTCTTTGTGTTTGGGGGGGCGGGGAGATGGTGGAGCCTGAGCAGCAAAGAGGGCTGGACCCTGGGGAGCCCATCAGCACCAGCCCAGACCTCAGAGCTGTTAGTGGAAACAGTGCTAATGGGGCCAGGCCCAGCTGTCACCATGGGGTGGGGGTGGGGCACTGGGCGAGGGGTCCTGCGGCCTGGTGTCCCTGCACCTACCCACGTGCAGGACTGGCCTAGTGACCCATGGGGCAGGGTCTACTGGAAAGCACGGGAGCACTGTGGGGTTTCAGCGCCCCTACGGCCTCCCTGCAAGGCTAACTGCAAGTCTTCAGCCTGCCCCGCCTCTGGGGGGGGCCACAGGGGAGGAGACCCCCAAGGTTTTTGGACCAGGACCTTGGGGAAAACGCTTTCCATCTTTAAACCCATTTCCTCATCTTCAAAGTGGAACTAACAATAGTGCTGACTTCCCACGGCTGTTTTGGAGCATCAGTAAAACAAGCCTGGGCCAGAGGAGGGTGACGAGCTCCTCTCCCTGCCAGGCCCTGTGCTGTGTGCTGTCCCCTCTCTGACTCTGACCTCCTGTCTGACCGCAGAGCCTGGAACCTGGGGTGTAGTTCCAGCACCTTCCTCTCAGTCTTTGGCTTTGAGCCTCCCACAGATCCCAGGGGCCTGTGATTGCTGCAGAATCTTTATGTCCAAAAGGATGCTGCTTCCTGGGGATCAAGGGCTTTGGATATCACCACAAGTGTTAAGGAATGGAGTTCCAAGTGAGTTTCTCATTGTGTGTGTGTGTGTGTGTGTGTGTGTGTGTATGCCCGCGCGCTTGAGAGAGAGAAAGACAGAAAGACAGAGACAGAGACAGACTGGGGATTGAACCCAGGGGCATTCTACCTCTGAGCTGTACCCCTAGCCTAATTTTTTTAACAGGGTCTTGCTAGGTTGATGAAAGTCTCACTACTTGCTGAGACTGTCCTCTAACCTGCAATCCTCCTATCTCAGCCTCCCAAGTCCTGGGATTACAGGCGTGCACCATTACACCCAGCATGAGTCTCTCATCTTTAATCAGTGTGGTATTTGCCCCTCCGCGCGCACACACACACACACACACACACACACACACACACACACACACACCTGAACCTGAGGCATCCTCACTTGGAGTCCTGCATATGCTTCCTGGGATGGCTGTCCTGGATTTGAGTCTCTTGAGTTACTGTGGCCAGAATCACTCTCTCCCACGTCACACCAGCCTGCTTGGTAATCCTAAACTCAGCCCCCGAGAGCTTGCAGAGCCCCCTTCTTCCTCAGCTCTCTCTGATTCCCTCCACAGACTCACCCCTGAGGCCTCTGGGCCTGTTTTGTGGATAAGAAAACTGAGCAGGGCCAGACATTGGGTGAGGTGGGCAGGATGTAAGATCCAAGAGGATGCTCACTGCACAGGGTCAACGCGGCTCTGGCACCCCTTGCAATCTGAACCTTAGATCCTTTCTTGGATCACCTAGTTCTGGCCCTAAAACCAAGGCTGGAGGGCCCACAGGCCCTGGGCAAGTGTCCCTGACTTGGGCTGCGGCTCTTCCTCCACACTGCAGCGAGAGAGTCTTGCTGGGGGAGGTTTGGTTAGTGGGAAAATGACCTGGGTAGAAGGAAGATGGGGTCTGTGGGTCTGCATGGGGTTTGGGGTTTTGGTTAAAGAGGAGACCTGGGAGTAGACGGTCCCTAACCTACAATGGTTCAACTTTCAATCTTCCAGCCTCTGATGGTGTGAAAGCCATATGCATTCAGTAGAAACTGCGCTTTGAATCCGCAGTTTTGACCTTTCCCCAAGTGAGCCCTGTGCGTCTGAGGCTGTCTGGATGCTGGACAGCGGCAGCGAGCTCCTCCCAGAATCACAGGGAAAATACTTCTGCTAAGCCAGGCTGTTCCAACAGCAAGGGCACTTGGTGCATCTTTTGACTGCTGATTTTTCCTCCGATTTACAGTGGTTTAATGGGAAGCACTCCCTTCATAGTGGAGGAACATCTGCATATGAGGAGTCTGTTCTGGAAAGCCTGTTTCGAATGCAGCATGATTCCCAGTGGGGGGCGGGGGGCTTTGCCATCCCTGTGATTCTTATTGACCTTCCAGAAAGAAGGAACAACCCAATGGGGGGTGGAGGTACTCATGTCCTGAAGGGTATAGAAATAGGTTTATTTGGCAAAAATCTGGTAATACTAAAATAGGAAAAAACAAATCGTGAGAGCCATTCATCCCATTTCTAGAAATAATCAGAATAGCTGTGAGTGTGTACATGCACTTGCGGGGCCCCGGGGCAGGTGCACTGTTCTTCGCCCATCAAGAGGCTCAGCTTCAGAAAGACTGAGTGGTCCACCGCCACTCCACGAGGAAGAGGAGGAGCTGGCTCCTGCCTCTTCGCTCGCTCTTCCCGCCATCTTCAGGAACATTCACCCAGGGGCGATTAGACACACATCCTGGGTGATGTCTGGGGGAAGGGAGCCACGCTGATGCCCGCTGATGGGGGGAAGCGCACACGCTGGCCCTCCAGCGGTCCTCTGTTCAACAGGATGAGGTCAGAGGGATGCTGTCATCGAGTGCTCAGTACTGATGCTGCATACGGAGCTGCTCCGTGGCAGCAGAGCTGATGAACCCAGCGCAAGCTGGAGATAGTGTGAGGTTGAAAATGCACCCACTCAGCCAGGCGTGGTGGCACACGCTTATAATCCCAGCATTTGGGAGGCTGAGACTGGAGGATCCAGGTTCGTGGCCAGCCTCAGTACCTAGTGAGGCACTCTGCAACTTAGTGAGACCCTGTTTCAAAATAAAAAATAAAAAATAGGGCTGGGGGTGTAGCTCAGAGGTAGAATGCCCCTGAGTTCAATCCCCAGTACCGCAAAAAAAAAAAAAAAAAGAAAAGAAAAGAAAAAGAAAATGCACCCACTCCACCGAACCTACCAGACATCGCAGCTGGGCAGCACCCCACATGGCAGAGTACCAGTTGTTTCCCATTGTGATCTTGGGGTGACTGCTGCCCTGCATCATAACAGCATTGTACTGCAGATTGCTAGCCCGGGGAAAAGATCAAAATTTGGTTTCTACTGAATGAGTATCACCTTCATATCACTGGAAACTTGAAAAATAGTAACTTGAAACATTGTAAGTCAAAGATGACCAGCGTTACTACATAGTAACTCAAAAGGAATAACTTGCTACTCTGTATTGAACACAAGGGCATTCTACCTTACAGCTATACCCCCAGCCCTTAAAAAAAATTTTTTTTTTTAAATTTTGAAATAAGGTCTCTCTAAGTTCCTTGTGTTATCACTAAGTTGCTGAGACTGGCCTTGAATCTGTGATCCTCCTGTTTCAAGTACTGAGATTACAGGTGTATGCCACCATGGCCAGCTCCTGGAGCCCATTGTGTGTGTGTGTGTGTGTGTGTGTGTGTGTGTGTGTGTGTGTGTGTGTGTGTGTTACTGGCTACTGAACCCAGGGGCAGGGTCTCACTAAATTGTGGAGGGCCTTGATAAATTGCTGAAGCTGGCCGCAAACCTGTGAGTATCCTGTCTCAGCCTCCAAGTACTGGGAATAGAGGTGTACACCACCATGTCCAGTCAAGCCCATTCTTACAAGTGAAAAAACCCAAATGTCTTGGGCCTCACTAAGCATCACCAGGGCTGGAGGACCCTGGTCCAGCCGATGCCTGTGGCTGACGCTTGCAGAAGAGGGCCAGGCTGGGATGGAGAAGGGGCTTTGGGGAGAGTAGCCATCTGTTACAAGGAGCATGTGTGAATTTTGTAATTAAACAGAAAACATGATTTTTTTTTTTTTTCGGTACTGGGGACTGAACTCAGGGGCGTTCTACCTCCGAGCTATACCCCCAGCCCTATTTTTTATTCTTTATTTTGAAACCGAGTCTCACTAAGTTGCGAGGGCCTCACTAGGTAGCTGAGGCTGGCCGCGAACCCGGATCCTCCGGTCTCAACCTCCCGAATGCTGGGATTACAAGCGTGCGCCACCACGCCCGGCTGATTTTTTAAATAAAAAAATGCAGAAGAATCCTCAAAAAGTGACCTAAGGGCCCCTCCTCAAATTTGGCTCCCTGACTCTCTGGGGAGGCCGGGCTGTCCCAGGCCCGTCTATGCAGATGTCACAGGAAAAGCTCTTCTGCTTCTTGTGAACTCAGCTCACCCAAAGGGGCAGCCAAGAGGCTGGGGTTGTGTCCCCCTGTCTTCTGCTGCAGGCCTTTGGTGGCAAATGACAGAGGACCGATAGTCCCTGTTCATCCTTTCCAGAATCCAGCACCCCCTTCCAGGCTATGTTTCCTTCTGCCCAACTCTGACCACTTTTGTGAGCTTGGGGCTATCGCTTTCCCCTGCCTCAGTTTTCTCACCTGCAAAATGGGAATACTATTCCTCCAAAACTTGATCTAAAGATGAAACGAAATGTACTCCAAAACTGTCAAGAAAGAAGTGATTTGAGAGAGAACTGTCATTTCTGTTTAATAGTTATAGTTGAATGAGAGTATTCTGGGTTCAATTATAGCTTTATCACCATCCGAGAACAAGGTGTCAAACCTCTCTGATCTTACCTTCTTCATTTGCAAAGTAGGAACAAAAGTAGATAATTTGCAAGGTTAAATTAGAAACTCGGTGAGCTAGTTCAGGAAAGCATTCAACATGGTCCCTGGTACACAGTAAGTGCTCACACACAGTAAATGGTTGTCACGAGGAGGGAGAGAGGCCAGGAGCTGCCTAGAGGTGCCTAGGGCTCAGTGAGGCCTGAGTGGAGCTTGAGGGTGTGCCAGGGGGCCTGAGGCCCAAGAAATGGGCAAACACTAGGGAATCTGGGCCTCCTTTCTGCCGTGACTCTGAGAAGGGGAACCAGGCTGGGGTTTGGCAGGGGGACTGTGGCCGCCCTGGCGAGTCCCGCGGCTCACTCCAGAGGCTGCTTTCCCACCACACGCTAGCTGGCCTGGCCAAATGGAGAAGTAAGCGCAGTCTCCTGGGGAGGGCCAGACGGGCCTGGCGGAGGGTGGAAAAACCCTCTGGTCAGCGAGGCCTGGGAGGTAGAAGTCCTGGCCACCTGCACCACCGAAGCCCTGGCCCCACACCCATCACCCAGGCTCCAGGCTGCCCCCGCCCAGGCCAGACTAACCTTCCCGAGGCTCAGTCAGGACCGGCCGCTCTGCAGGTCAGGCCTCAGCGGCTCCCACTGTCCACAGACCAACTGCTTACTTTGACCCTCCACGCCTGGCTCAGTCTGACCCCAGCCTGCCCTCGGCCTTCCCAGCGCGGCCTGCAGGGCGGCATGAGGCTTGGGTGGCCCTGGAGCCTCCGGGGCTGACAGAGGGGCCATGGCCGCCAGGTTCTGCTCAGGGACACGGTGGCTCAGGACAGCAGGGACCAGACTCCATGGTGGCAGCTGGGGAGTACGTTGCCTCATCCTTCAGGAGACTCCGCTGCAGGGGGCTCCAGCTGCCACCTCTGGATCCATGACACAGCGGCCTGGAGCCCCAGGCTCCTCCCGCCTCACCTAAGCATGGTGCAGCCTGGGGCTACTGCAGCCCCTTCTCCCTGTCACCCTCCCTGGGGCTTGTCTCCAGGACATCTGTGTGTCTAATCCCATCCCAAAGCCTGCTTTGCAAGCAGCCCAAATGGATACACTCATTTTACAACTGGAAGAATGGAGGCTTCCAGACACTGGAGCAGGTGCCCGGTGTCAAGCAGCAGGCCCGAGAACCTGAATTCTTCCTTCCGTCACTGTCTCCCGCTACCGCTCCCCTTGCTTCAATGTTGGGAGCAAATGTGAGGGTGACCTCCCTGGCAGGGAGCAAGGCTGACCCTGGGGGGCTGACCTGGAAGAGATTCTTACATGGACTCACACCTTGAGGGATCTGGCCTGGAGCAGGGGTGGGGGAGACCTCCGACGTTCCCCCAGGGAGCACCCCCCCCCGCCCCTGTGTTGGGGGAACTCAGGTCTGCTGCCCATCAGGGGTCCGGCTGGGATCTGCAGGGTTCTCTCCAGGGAGGCTGAGAGTAGCGAGTCCAGCTTTTAAGCAGTACAGCGTGGCGACATCTGTGATGTAGTGGAGGGGAGGGTGGGCGCTGGGGCAGCGACGCCGCCCTAATGGCTTAGGAACGACTCTCTGTCGCCATTTCCCACTTCTGTGGAGGGCTGCGGGGCTGGGGCTCTGTCGGGGGGTGGGTAGAGACAGAAGCGCTCAGGGGATCCTGATCTTGGACTTGGCGAGGAGGCAGCTCTGACCAGCCCTGCCTTTCATGATAAAGGCAAAAGGCATTGGCTGGCAGCCCCTGCGTCCTATAGGGAGGAAAACCGGGTCCCAGAGGGGTCAAGGGGCTCACTCAAGGCCACAGGTGGAAGAATTTTCTGCCTTTGCTCCTTTCTTTGAAGTCCTGCGGCCCTCCCAGCATCAGAGCCCCCTTCCCCCGCAAACCATCTTCCTTATCATCCCTGGAGGGGGGGGGGCTGCTGCTTCCCCCAGGGAAGAAACACACCCAAGTGCCCCGCTGCCACCTGAGCTCTCCGCCTGTTTGTATTCCTCATTCTGGTAGGGGGTTTGTGTGTATCACAAAAGCACGCACCTTGTTGCAGGCAGCAGAATGTAATTTTGGCCTCTGCTCTCTGGATAAATCACAAGTCCGTTGGTGTGGCCTTCAGGGCCCTGTGAGGTGGCCTGGCTCAGGTCCTAGGCCTCTCTTCTGCAGCCTCCCCCCAGCAGCCTCCCTCCCGCAGTCCCCACAGCAGGCTGAGCCCCTTCCTTCCTAGGCTTTGGCCTGTTTCCTACACCCCACCATGGATTCTTGCTCGGCCCCAGCTCCCAGGCTGTGCTCTTGGAGGCATCCCGAGCCCCTGATGGAGGAGGCCTTTGCAAATGGGCTCCTGCCACCCATCCTGCTGCCATGATGGCAGTTATGTGAATGGGGCTGGGTTCATGTGTCTCCCTTCCTTGCTGGAAAGCGGGCTCAGGGCACACAGCGCCAGCTCTCGTCAGTGTTTGATAATGAATGACAGAAGGAGGAAAGAGGGAGGGAGGAGCAGGGAAGAAGAAAGAAAAAGAAGGGAGGCAGGAAGGAAAGAAGAATGTGTGGGTGTCAGGGGGAAGGAAGCCCACCAGCTCCTCGGGGCGAGTCTAGCTCTGTGACAGGCAGCGGTGTCCCCGGTGTCCCTCCCTGCGTGCATTCCTGGATCCCTGGGGCGGCTCCTTATGCCGCCTATGGGTAAAGGCTGAGAAAGGGAAGTGGAGACAGTGGGGCCATGCTGTAGCTGAGCTTCTGCAGAGAGCTAAGGTGGTGGGCACACAGGCGCTCTCCCCTCCTGCCCTGACCCTGCAAAGTGCTCGGTCTGGTCCATTGGGCCGGTGACAACCCTCCCTGCCTGGGGCCACTTCCATGCCTGGCTCTTGGCAAAGCTGGACTCTCAGAAGATTCTAGGCTGTGCCCTAGAAAGGCCTCCTGGGCCACAGGGCACAGAGTGTGATGGAGGCGGGACCTGCCCCAGCCTTATCTTCACGCCTAGAATGTGTGAGGGGTGGGAGACAGTACAGATCCATCCAGGAAGAGGAAAACCCCGGGCCTTTGGGCCGAGGGCCGGGGTTTGGATGTATGTAGAAGGGGCTGGAGGAGTTCTAGGACAGGACAGGAGGCCAAGAGGGCCCTGGGTGGGCCAGGAAGGAGGGAGAGACTGATGGAGCGGGTGGAGGAGAGGGCATCGCAGGTGCACGGGTGCAGAGCGCAGCCGGCCCACACTGCACTTGCCGCTGAGCTGGGTCCCATGTCTTTACCTTCTCAAGACAGCTGGTGTAAGTGCTTATGTATAAGGAAAATGAGGTGCAGGAGGCCAAGAAACTCACCCAAGATCACACAGCCAGTGCTTTAGTCTGCTTGGACTGCCGTAATAAAACACTGCAGACTGGGTGGCTGAAGCCACAGACTGTAGCGTTCCACGCAACCGATGTCACGTCCCACGCCACACGGGGTAGGGCAAAGCAGACCAGCCACTTTGCCCCTTGGGGCTGAGCGAGAGGGAGAGTGTTGCGGCCGGGCCCACCACCCTGGGGAGTCGGGGAAGCCCCCCAAAAAACGAGCACCGGCAGGGAGTCCAGTCAGCGGTCAGGCAGCGCTGCAGGAACTCAACTTTATTGGAACACACAATAGAATATATGGGCAGGTCAGGTAGGGAGGTGAAGCTGGGGAGGGGGAGCCAATGGGAGCAGATCTCATCACCTATAGCTGTGGGGGAGGGAGGTAGGCCTTTCCTTGACCCACCCACCGGCTTCCCTAGGTCTGAGGGGTCAGATTTCACCAAGAAAGGTCAGAGCCTGTAAGTGCCAAATGCCACATAACATGAGCAATCCCTACAACAGACATTGGTTTCTCACAATTCTGGAGACTGGAAAGTTCAAGGTCAGAGTGCGGCCCAGTAGGCTTTCTTTTCTTGTGTGTCCTGGGAATTAAACCCAGGTGCATTTACCTCTGTGCCACACACACCTCCTTTTTTATTTTGAAACAGGATTCCTCTAAGTTACTGAGGGTCCCACTAAGTTGCTGAGGCTGGCTTCAAACTTGTGATCCTCCTGTACTGGATTACGGGTGTGCACCACTGCACCCGGTGCGGGCTTCCTTCTGAGTGAGGTTCCCCTCCTCCTGCCGTGTTGGCTGCTGCCATCTCTGTGTGCATGAGGTCTTCCTGTGCAGTATTGTCTTCTGAGGACAGGAGTCCTACTGGGACAGGGCCCCCTCTTATGACCCCATTTAGTGTTACTTACGTACTCGAGTTCCCATCTTGGAACATGGCACTCTGGGGGTTACAGCTTATGAATTCTGGGGACACCGACATTCAATGCGTAGCAGCTACTCAGGGCCAAGTGGAGACTTGGACCCAGACCGTCTGCGGCCCAGCCCTAAACACACGCACGTGTTTCGGGGGCCGCAGGGGTTTGGGGTTGCAGATGAAGTCCAGCCAGAGCCGAGGACAGCCCAGAGCCGGGGCCCTGGGGAGGCAGCAGCCGAGGCGAGGCGGGAGCTCTCCAGGGAAGGTCAGGGGTCAGTGGAAAGCCGCGGAAGCTGTCTGGGCAGGGCCACAGGCTCATTATCAGGAGGCCCAGCTGGCCGGCTACTCCAGACCGTGAACTTGGCAAAGGGCAGCCATCAAGGGCAGAGGGCGGCCTGTCCGAGCAGCAGGGGCTCCCCAGGGCGTCCTAGCGGATCAATGAGGGCAGCCGGTCAATGAGAGTTCAGCAGGCCCTGGGGATGAGACAGCCCCGGCCCTGGGCGGGGAGTAACGACAGCACTCACCCGCCGCGTCAGGCCCGTGTTGCGGATGGAGCGCTCAGTCAACCCGTCACCTCGAGTGTCCTTCGCAAGCAAAGCTGCTCCTGTGGTCCCATTTTGCAGAGGAATAAACTGAGGCTTTGAGAAGTTGGAGGAAATGGACCAGTGTGGGGCAGGGTTTCAAGCCCAGCAGCCTGACTCCAAATCCCAGGTGACTCTTATATTAGCTTGTGTGTGTGTGTGTGTGTGTGTGTGTGTGTGTGTGTGTGTGTGTGTGTGTGTGTTGCTGAGAGGGAACCCAGAGTTTCATGCATGTTAGGCAAGGCTCAACCACTGAGCTAACCCTACACCCTCTGGCTCTTTTTGTTTGATACCAGGGATTGAACCCAGGGGTATTCTAACTCTGAGCCATATCCCCAGCTCTATTCTATTTATTTTGAAACAAAGTCTTGCTAAGTTACTAAGCACTAGTCTGTACGATCTTCCTGTCTTAGCCTCCAGAGTACTGGGATTACAGGTGTGCACCCCAGCTCCAGGCTTCAGACTCTTTTTTTTTTGACACTTATTATATATTCATAGGACACAGTGTGGTATTTCATACACTTATACAACATAGAGTGATCAGATCAGGCATTACCATTTTCATCCCCTTGAACATTTATCATTTCTTTGTGTCAGGAATCTTTGAATTCTTAACTTTTTGTTCTCTCTCTCTCTCTCTCTTTCTCTCTCTCTCTGTGCTAGGGATCGAACCCAGTGCTATTCTACCTCCAAACTACACACCCAGCACTTTTTATTTTATATTTAGAAACAGTGTCTCACTAAATTGCTGAGGGTCTCACTAAGTTACTGAGGCTGGCCTCAAAGCTGTGATCCTCCTCACTCAGCCTCCCAAGTACTGGGATCGCAGGCATGGGCCGTGGTGCCCAGCTTCTTCTAGTTCTTTATAAAATATATACTAAGTTGTTATAACTCACAGTCGCCCTGCTGTGCACTAGATGCTACTCCTCCCGTGTAGCTGTGTTTTGGTGTCTGATTCCCCTCTCCCCCTCCTCTTCCTCCCCAGACTCTAGTGACCTCTATTCTATTCTCTGCTTCGATGACATCAGCTGTTTTTTAGCATCCACAGACGACTGAGAGCTGCCGTATTTGTCTTTCTGTGCCTGATGTATTTCACTTAACATAATGTTCTCTGCCACAAACGACAGGATTTCTTTCTTTTTGTGGCTGAATAGTATTCCCTTGTGTATAGATAACACATTTCAGAGAAATCTATCCCACGTTTTTAATCCATTCATCCATCAGTGAATCCCTTGGTTGATTCCAAATCTTGGCTGCTGCCACTGGTTCTGAAATAAACATGCAAACCTCAGCCCTGCTCATGAATTTTCCCAGGGCCACATCTCCATGGCTAGGTCCTGGGCCCCTCTCTCTCCTGCTGGCGTGGTGGACAGGCTGCGGGGTGGCCTTGCCCCTCTCCTTTGGTGTCTCTGGTCTGGTTTCCTGAGTGAAAGGCAGGTTGAGGTGGGTGGGGAGGGACAGGAGGACAGAACTCAACTCCCCAGGCAGCTGAGCAGATGGACTGGGCGGAGACCCAGTGAGCTGGGGCACTGGTGCAGGAGCAGTGCAGTTGGTCCCATGCCAGATTCCCGAGGCTGGCGTGGGGCACAAGGCCTCCTTCCTGGACGGCCCTCTGCATCTTTGCCCCCAGAGGCACTGAAACCTGGAGCCCCATGCCAGTGGGATGGGGTCTCGGCACAGTATCAATTGCCATGCGCCTACTAGCTGATATGTCCAGCCAAAGGGGACTAGTGGATACAGTATGGTGGGATAATACTCAGTGGTTGAACAAAATCAGGTAATGTTGACAATCACTACTCTGGGGAAACCTCCAAGATGGATTCCTAAGTAGAAAAGTCCTCTTTTTTATTGAAAAGAGTGTGAGCAGCGTGATTCCACTTTGTAAGAACACAGGTGTGCGTGTGCGTGTGTGCGCACATGTGTGTTTGAATGAACATGTACCTCCTACAGAGCTTTGTCTCCATAATCTTAGGAAAAGTACATGGGCGATACGTACCCTATTTGGGGCTTTTACTTCTTAATGAATGCATATAAGAGGAGAAATCTAGGGGTGTGTGGGTGATTTAGCCTTTTAGCTTTGTCGTGTTTTCAGTATAAAATCTGCAGTGGCTAATAATTATGGTTGATCTCTATATAAAAAATGGAAAGATTTACATACTGCTTTAAAAGAAAAAAAGGAAAGTCAGAAAAAAAAACACCTGTGGAATGGTCCTACTTATGTGAAATAAATCAGAGGGTCTCGATAATTTGCTGAGGCTGGCCTCGAACCTGCGATTCTCCTGTCTCAGCCTCCCAAGTACTGAGATTACAGGATGTGCCACCGTGCCTGCTGTAGGGTTTATTTTGCAATGCCCAGAAAAAGAGGAGTAGACAGCAAGCTGTGAGCCGGGCTCACCTCTGAGTGGTACAAAGGCAGCAGCAAGTGGCCCTGGAGACGCAGGTGCGGGGCGCAGGGTGCGGGCCGGGGGCCTGGTGACGGTGCCAGTGCTGGGGACAGAGGTGAGCTGGCCCTGCACACTCAGCCTTCACATTTGGAGGCTCACGGTTGCCCCTCCTGCTGCCTCGTGGTGGCTCAGAGGCGACTGTGTCTGTGGTGCTGAATGTGGGACTTCTGCAGCGCGGTGACCCTGTCTTCCTGTTTCTGGGGACCCCCAGGGTCTCACCTGCTCCCAGCTCCCCCTCCTGTCCCAGGCTTTTTGGTGAGTGGGGGCCGATGCCAGGGTGGGCGAGGGTGGCTCCGCCCCAGGACTGGCGGCAGCCTGAGGCCTTGCCAGAGTGCTGAGAAGGCACCAGTGTCCACGCAGAGGCCGGGCCTGGCCCTGAGGACGCCACTCCCCCCAGGCTCCAGGGCCTCCTTATTGCCCGCAGAGTGAGGGAACAGCAGAAATGGGGTGACTCAGAGGCCTACTGGCCACCTGGAGGCTCGGGGGTAAAGGGAACACCAAGGCTGATGGCCCAGCTGTAGGATGGGTGCTGGGTGCGGGGTGAACAGGGGACCCAGGCAGCCTGGCTGTGGGGCGGGCGGGGGGCACCGCGGGCCTGGGGGGTCACGACCGCACACGGCGCTCCTGGCACGCGCCTGCCCAGCGCCGCCACCATGCTGCTGGGGAGTGTCCCCGGGGTTGGGACGGGTTGTGTCCAGGGGAACACCAGCAAGGGGCCGGCAGGAGGGCTGTGCCCATGGGGGTCAGTATCCTGCAGCCAGTGGGCTCTCGTTCGGCCTCTACTTTTTCGTTGAGTGGCCTTGGGTAAGTCACTTGAGCTTTGTGAGCCTGTGAAGTGGGAACCATGACAGCACAGCCCTCAAGGGCTCGTTTGGGATCAAAGCCAGACGATGCATTGAGAGTGTTCCACGTAGCACCCCCCCCCCCCGTTTATTAAGGGTTAAATGCATGCCAAGCACTCTCCCCACTCCTGATTCACACTCGGGTTTCGGGTTCGGGGTGTCTGAAATGCATGGCTAAGGGGACAGAGAGAGTTCCAGGCCCAGGACTTTGTGCAGCGAGCCGGCGGTGGGGCGCCCCGGGGGAGCCCATGCGCTTCTGCGCTTTAGTCTGGGTCCTGGACAAAGTTTGGGCAGGTTGGCAGGAGGGCAGGGAGAGCTGACATTGCAGGGGACATCCTGGGCCACTCCTTTGGTGGCAGTCTTGAGGAAATAGGAAGTGGCCAGGTATAGTGGTGTACACCTGTAATCCCAGCACTTGGGAGGCTGAGACTGGAGGATTACAGGTTCCAGACCAGCCTTAGCAACTTAGTGAGACTCACACACATAATAAATAAATAAAATAATAAAATAACCCCTCCCAAAGAAAGGAAATAGAAGGAGAATAAGAGGAAGAAAAGGAGGAGAAAGAGGAAGGAAGAAAACAGGCAGCGGGCAGTAGCCCCTAGGTTGACTCCCAGGAGAGTGAACTAAAGGGTCTGGGAGGGCCAGGGCAAGGCCTGCTCTGGTGTGGCCGGCTCAGGAGGGATTGCTTCAGAGTCCTGGCCCAGCTTCCTCTCGGGAGCCTCCCAGGCAGCTCTTGGCCCGGCTGGCCATTCCCCAGTCTCAGTATCCTGGTTTGTGAAATGAACTTCACAGCCAGCCTGTCCTCCCTCAAGAGGAAGCTGGTTGGCTTTGGAAAGCCTCAGTTTCCTCATCTGCAAAGTGGAGAAAGCCGTGCACGCTCCTCAGGCTTGACCCCAAGTCCGCTGAGCACAGCACAGGCGCCTGTGGCCGGTAGTTGAGACCCAAAAGCCACAAGCGGCTGCCTCTTGGTTGAGGACCCTGATGTGGGCAGGACTGGCATGGGCGGGCACGGGGACGGTCCTCCAGAAAAATGGCTCGTCTCTGCTTAATGCTGTGCCAGGCTGGAAACTAACTTACTTCCTTCCTTCCTTCCTTCCTTCCTTCCTTCCTTCCTTCCTTCCTTCTTCTTTCCTTCCCTCCTTTCCTCCCTGCCTCCCTCCCTCCCTCCTAGAAGACAAGACACTTTAAAAATCAGATTTATTAAGCTGGACGTGGTGGTCTGCATCTATAATCCCAGTACTTGGGAGGTTGAGATAGGAGGATTGCAGGTTTGAGGCCAGCCTCAACTTGGTGAGACCTTATTTCAAAATAAAAATAAAAAGGGCTGGGGGGAGAGGAGTAGCTCAAAGGTAGAATGCCCCTGGGTTCAACCTCCAGTACCAAAAAAAAAAAAAAAAAAAAAAAAAAAAAAAAAAAAAAAAAAAAAAAAAAAAAAAAAACCCAACAAACAACAAAATCTACACACAACAAAAGCTGCCCTTTCCAGCGTGTAGTTGGGTGGTTTGAAGATGGCAGCACTCGTGAGCCGTCTGCAATGGAGGCTTAGGACATCCCCACACCCTCGGGAGACACCGAGATCACACCCTTCAGCCCATCGACCCGCTCCTCCTGGCCCTTCGAAGTCATTGATCTGCTCTGTCACCCCGGCTTCGCCTTCTCTAGAATTTCACGTGAGAAAGCCTTCGCTAAGTGCTCTTTAGCGCCTGGCTCTTTCCCCCTCACAGTGCTCATCCGGGTCTCTATCGTCCCCTCGGTTCACTTCTGAGCATGGTGTGAGGCGGGCTGCACAGCTGCCTCTGTCACCGTCATCATGGTGCACGTGGAGGGCAGAGCCACAAATGACAGGGTTTCCCCCGGCCTTGAGACCTGATGGAGCTCGTCTGACAGGATTTTGAAGGTGCTCAGCTTTCTGTTGCTGTAACCAAACACCTGAGGTAACCAGGTTAATTTTGTCTCCGTTTTAGAGGTTTCCACGATCATTGGCCTGTGTCAGTATTTCAAGGAGGAGCAAAACTTCTCACCTCAAGCCAGGAGGAGAGAGAGGGGCCTCAGGAGTGTCCTGTCCTTGCTGTGTCTGTCTGCGGGGTCCTGGCGTGGTCTCTCTCTGGGCTCAGTTTCTCCACATGTTAATTGGGGGAGGGGCGAGCAGTCAGGTGTGGTGGCACATAATCCCAGTACTTGGGAGGCTGAGACAGGAGGATCACAGGTTTGAGGCCAGCCTCAGCAACCTAGCGAGACTCTGTTTCAAAATAAAAAGGGCTGGGGGTGTAGTTTGGAGGTAGCATGCTGCTGGGTTCCATCTCTAGTACCCGCCGAAAAATGGGGGTGGACAGCTGTTAGGTCAGCTAAGTTACCCAAGCTGTAGGCACAATGGGGAGGTTTGGGGCCGGGTCACCCAGATGTGCTAAGGCTGACGGGAGGGACAGAGGGGACTGAGCGTGCCCCTGCCCAGCACCCAGCTCCATGGGGGCTCAGTGGTTAGCGCGCCTGATGATTTGCCCCCGCCTGGCTGGGTGGTCAGACTCGGGCCCGATGCGGCTCAGGTGGCAGCTTCATTCCACAGACCTGCACCTGCCCCCGGCCATGACCAACCTGACCCGGGCCCACCTGCACCTGCCCCCGGCCATGACCAACCTGACCCGGGCCCACCTGCACCTGCCCCCGGCCGTGGCCAGCCTGACCCGGGCCCACCTGCACCTGCCCTGGGGCTCGGTGAGGTCCTGCTGCGAACGCACACCGACTGTGTCCCCGCTTCCCAGGCCGATCTCTGAACCAAAGCATGTACTGACTCGTGGCCTGGCCTCGGGCTGACCTGAATTCCAGCTTCAGACTGACCCCTGGTGCAGCCACAAACCTCAGACCCAGCCGGCCACTGACCTTGCCCACCGGCTGACCTCTGGCTCCTGGGCAGTGTCTGGTCAGCCTAAGATCAGTCACCGATGGTCCCTGGCCTCCTCCCTTCTCAGTAGGAGAGCCCCTCGCCCTTCTGGGGGGCACTGGGAAGCTGTGGGGTGGTGTCGCCCCTGCAGTCCCAGATGTGGCTCTGATCCTTGGTGGACCAGTCCTTCCTGAGCCTGCATCCTGCTCCAGTTCTTTGGAGTCCCTGACCTCTGGGGGTGCCAGAAATGACAGTCTGCAGAAGCTAGAGAACCTTAAGTCATTCTCTAAATAGCCCCAGTAGGGGAGGCAGAAGGCTAGAGTTTGAATTCCAACTCTGCCACCAACTTCCTGTGTGACCTTGAGCAAGATCTGTCTAGGCCTCAGTTTCTCCATCTGTCCTGACTCTTCCCTACTAGACTTATCAAATGATCCCTAAGCGGTGGTTTAAAACTCAAGGTTCATCGAGATGAACCAATGAGCCAGTCACCTCAGGGCCTTTGCACGACGGTCCCCTCCATCAGAATGCCCTCCCCAGGCACATGCACGGCTTGCTTCTCTTCTCCTTCCACTTTCTGCTCTAATGCCGTTTCAGAAGAACCTTTCTAGTTTAAAATTCCACCCCTTCCCCAAATGCTCGCCCTCCTTCCCTACCTGTTTTTTCTCCAGAAGTTATCACCACCTGGCACACTATATATTTTACTTATTCATTTTGCTCGTTGTCTTTCTCACTTTTCCAGAATATAGACTTTAGGAGGGCTGGAATTTTGTTTAGTTTGTTCACTGTTGTGCCCTAGACCTAGCATGTAGGAATATAGAAGATGCTCAGTAAACAAGTGAGTGAATGAATGTACGATCCATGTGAAGTACTTAAACCCCAGCACCCACCATTGAATACTTAAAGAATGGTACTTGCCGTTGCAGTGGTCGTCGTCATCAGTGGGTGATGTAAGCAGAAGGAGTTGGGTCTTGTGTTTGAGAGGCTGGAGTCCCACTCCCAGGAGCCTTACAAGACCTCTCCAGCCCTAGCCAGCTCCACACACCCAGAGCTGCCACGGTTACTGGGAAGATGTCTGGCCAAGCCCTCGACTCAAAATTAGCCAGTGTGGGTGTAACAGCGAGGTCACAGTCCCTCTCGGAGCCTCAGGTGGCTCAGCTGAGCAGCTGTCATGGGGCAATATGAGTACCCACCCCGTAGGATGGCGCGACCCCAGGAAGATGGAGTGTCCAGAGCTGGCACACGGCGGCGGTGCTTCCTAGGGTCAGCGGTGCACGCTGTGCTGGTGCTGGGCCACCTGTGTCACCCGCTGGTGTGTAGGGCCCTGGGGGGACCTGGTGCTCTTGGTCCCGTGTCTTCCCAGCGGTCTAGGGCTGGCCCTGTAGACGCGTCTTTTGGAGGATGGATGGCTGACTCCTGAGGGTTTCTGGGTGCTGCCAGCCACAGCCACCAGGGGGCGTCCTGGCTATGTGCAAGGGGCCGGGCTTGCCCCTGGCTAGCCACTTTGAATACTGGCTATTCCTGCAGACAGGAGGCCTGGTCCATCTCCCAGCCTGTTAGCCAATCCTTGCATTTGGGTGGGAAAAGAGCCCAGCAGACTTGGATTCGAAGCCTGGTCTCACTGTGCACTTGCTGTGACCTTGGGCAAGAACATTTTTTTCCCTCTGGACCTCGGTTATGTCAGGGTTTGTGTTGGCTTGTTTTGAGTCAGTAACTGCATTCATGTCTGCTGCCACAAAGTGCGGCCTCCTCTTCCTCCTATTTCCTTCTTCCTGGTGGCTGGAGGTCTTACCCTATTGCAGGTACTGCTCTCTGTCGGCTGGCGGCAGAACTACAGCTTCAGTGGTGGCCCGCCCTTCCTTCCGGGAGGAAGGAGCAGGAGCTGGGGAGGCTGGGAGGCCAGCATTGGCAATTGACTCAGAGTCCCTGCTGTGTGCCAGGCCTGGTGGCAGCCCTGAGTACGCGGCAGTGCAAAAGCCATGGCCGGTCCCTCCTCGGGGTCCGGCTGGAGGTGGGTGCGTGTGGGATTCTCTGTGGCCCCGCGCCTGCTCCTCCGGTCAGACAGTGTAGTGCACTGGTTAGGAGCGTGGACCGTGGCGCTGGGATGCCTGGCAAATGGCCTTGCCACACGCCTGGTGCCCGCCTGCCCAGGTCATCTCACCAGCCCGGTGCCCTTGGGCTCCATCCACAAAATAGGGATGATGGCGTGACTGCCTCAGCGCCCCTACAAAGACGCAATGAGTCCGTTTTTCTGAAGTACTTAGAATAGGTGTCAGCTGAAATGGTAATATTTGTGGACAGATGGTAGGGCCACATGTGTGCGCTCCTACTGTGAGTAAGAGCTTCCTGCCCGACCTTTCTCCCAGGGGCCTTGCACGAGGGTCAGGTCAGTTGGGTGTGTTTCCCAATTGACATTTTCATTTCTGAACACCCCCAGCTGCCTCATGGCGCCGAGGCTGGTTTTCACCTCTCTCGGGGGGTTCTGGGGGAGACTTGTGGGCACCCCAACTCTTCCAGCAAGGGCAGGGAGGCCTTGCCCTTCAGCACAGCGGTGGAAGCAAGGTGGCTGGCCCATCAGTAGGGCAGATCCTGTGCTGCTGGTGGTGCTGGTGCTGGTGGTGCTGGTGCTGGTGCTGGGGCTGGGGCTGGTGATGGTAATGGTGGTGCTGGTGCGGTGATGGTGTTGGTGATGGTGGTGCTGGTGCTGGTGGTGCTGGGGCTGGTGCTGGGGCTGGGGCTGGTGATAGTAATGGTGGTGGTGTTGGTGATGGTGGTGCTGGTGCTGGTGGTGGTGGTGGCAACAGTGGTAGTAGTGATGGCAGAGGTGGTGATGGTAATCGTGGCATGGTGGTGGTGGTGCTGATGGTGGTGCTGGTGATGGTAAGTGGTGTTGGTGGAGATGGTGGTGATAGTGGAGATGGGGGCAGTGGTGGTGGTGGAGATGCAATTGCACACCCCGCCTGTGTGATTTGGGGGCTCCCCGCTCATCTTTGTGGGCAGCACTTTACAGTTTATGTAGCATTTCTGCATGCATCACTTCAGGTGGAATTCCACAAGAGTCCTGGGAGATACAGCTTATTTCTTCATCATGGAGAAAGGCCTGGGCAGCTGGTTGGCTTGACCAAGGTCCCCGGCTGGGAGGGAGCAAGCGTGGCGAGTCCTGCCGCCTGCTCCGGCACTCTCCACCGTGATGGTCTTCGGCTGCCTGGCGCGGGGTCTGAGCAGGCCCCTTCCCTCTCCAACCTGCGTCCTCCTCTGTCCAAGGCCCTGGGGACTTTCCAGCTCTGACCTTTTAGGACTCTCCATCTTCACTGTCCCTGTGAGGTAGCAGGTGGGGGTTATCACCCCCATTTAAGGGATGAGGGACGGGTCCAGATAGGGAAGCAACTTGGCCAAGGCTTTGGTGCCAGGAAGGAGCAGAGCCAGGATGAGAACCCGGGTCTGCAGCCCCCGGTCACAAAGTCAGGGGCCCTGGCAGAATGGAGTTTCTAAGAATAAAGCACTGCTCCCCAACAGACCGGGGAGCGGGGACTTTTGGGCCAGCCGTTTCCCAGTGTGAGCTCAGGCCGGCCTGGGTTGGCGGGGGCGGGAAGGGCGACCGCTTCCTGCTCGGGCTGGCGCGGTGGCCCTGAGGTGGTCATCAGAAGCCGACCACTTCCCGGTCTGGGCTGCCTTCCCCTTTCTTGAGCCTGGGAGGGCGGGCGGTGCATAGAGCCATCCTTGCGTGCAGCGGCCTGGACGGTGTCTGGCCCCTTTCCATTTCCCCTGCTCACCGCGGCCCTCTCCACAGCCACCAACGGTCGGAAGCCGCTTGGGGCTGCCTGCCTGGCCCCTGGTCCCTGCCAGGGGCTGGGGGAGTGTCCCCCCCACGCGGCCCTGCCTCGGGTCTGCCCCTACCCCAGGATCCAGGCCTGCTCATTCCGGCCCCGCTAGACCAGAGTCTCACATGCAGCCAGTAAGCGGCAGAACCGGAGTCGGATTCCAAAATCCACATCTCGCATATTTAACGTCCCCCAGGGCCTGTCAGGGGAGGTGTGAGCAGAGGACACTTGAAAGCCTAAGGGCTTGCAGGATGCCACTAGACCCCTGGTGCCATGAGGACAGGGTGGCATCTGCTGCTTCTTCCTCTTACATCCCAGAACCAGCCCGCCCTGCCCCGGAGCATGTGCTGGGGATGCTTGGGGAAACATAAAGACCAAACTGCTCCCACTCAACTGTACGGATGCCAGAAACACCTGCTGAGGACCAGGCCAGGGCTGAGGGACCCTGACACAGGGCACAGGCCCTGCTGGAGAGCAGTGGCCGTCAGCCTGACCCTGGCCTGGCGCTGGCCACTTACCACGTTTAAATGCTCCACTTGGCAGCCTTTAGGCCCACAAGGGAGCCAGAAGGTTCTGGGGGCCTTGGCATGTGGAGCCCAGGGGCGGCAGAAAGCAGGGATGAGGAGCTGAAGGCTGTCAGGCCTGGTGCAAATGCTAGCTCTGCCAAGTGTAGGGGAAGTGACTTGGCCTGCCTCAGTTTCCTTATCTGTAAAATGGGGATGAAACAGGAGAAGCGCCTTCCAGGATCTCCATCTGCTGGCTCTCTAGATTCGCAAGGTTTCCTTTCCTGCGGAGGGCAGAGCGGATGTTCTGGGGACTCCTGCCGCTCAGTGAGGTCAGCTCCCAGACCCACAGCCGCCGGTGGTAACTGTTAAACCAGTGAGACTAGAATGAACCTGGGAAAGAGAGTTGTTATGTCCCTGAAAACCGAAAAAGGACTTAAAAAGGGCCCCCCAAGAGAGGTGTCAAAAGAAAGGGCTCCTGAATTAGGTGTGAACATAGAAGATTGGGGGAAGGAGACAGGAGTCCTGTGCTGCTGCTGGTTTTACTTTCCACGGTTTCAGTTACCCTAGGTAAACTGCAGTCTGAAAGTGTTAAATGGAAAATTCCAGAAGTAATTCATCAGTTTTAAATTTACTCCATTCTGAGAAGGGTTTTAATTCCCATGCTGTCCTGCTCCATCCTGCCCAGGACGCCAATCATCCCTTCGTCCTGTGCGTCCGGGCGGTGTGCGCGGCCCGCTAGGCCCTTAGCAGCCGTCCCAGGAATCATATCGACCATCCTGGTATCCCAGCACTGTGTCCAAGTAACCCTTATTTTATTTACTCATGGCCCCAAAGCCCAAGAGCCGAGATGCAAAGGCCAGGGCATAAAGCACAGAGGGACAGATGAGCTTTCATACGATGTGGTAATGCTGTGGGCATATAGGAAAAAACACGGGGTCCTTGGGGTTAGCGACTATCTGTGGTTTCAGGTTTCCACTTGAGGTATCCTGCATGGATAAAGGGGACCACTGTAGTTAAGATCCACCAGCATAGCCAGGCATGGTGGTATGCACCTATAATCCCAGTATTTGGAAGGATGAGACAGGAGGATTGCATGATCGAGGACAGCCTCAGTGATTTATCGAGACCCTCAGCAACCTAGATAGACTTCCTTTAAAAAAAAAAAAAAAAAAAGGCTGGGAGGTCTAGCTCAGAGGTAGAATACCGCTGGTTTCAATCTCCAGTACCAAAAAAA
>PVLC010005285.1:38102-77178 GCA_004027655.1 Graphiurus murinus | reverse complement strand
CAAAAAAAAAAAAAAAAAAAAAAAAAAAGCTATTGCAAGCCAGGCGTGGTGGCGCACGCTTGTAATCCCAGTACTTGGGAGACTGAGACCAGAGGATCTGGGTTCATGGCCAGCCTCAGCTACTTAGTAAGTGAGACCCTGTTTCAAAATAAAGAATAAAAAATAGGACTGGGAGTGTATCTTGGAGGTAGATGCCTCTGAGTTCAATCCCCAGTACTGAAAAAAATATATATATATATTGCAGACATGTGGGTGAGAGTTCTGGATTAACATACTGTGTCTCTGTGGTTCAGGGAATCCACAGCTGCCTGCACCCAAGAGCGTGCTGAGGTCTCGCTGGCACAGTGCCCCTTACACCCGGGGCTCCTACAGCTACGTGGCTGTGGGCAGCACTGGGGACGACATAGACCTGCTGGCTCAGCCCCTCCCTGCAGACAGTGCTGGTGCCCAGGTATGATGGTGCTGGAGTGGGTGGTGGGTAAGGCTGGGCTCCCAGACTCAGAAGCCATTTTCTTTTCAAAATTAAGAATATTTAAGCTGGTGTGGTGTTGCATGCCTATAATCCCAGTACTTGGGAGGCTGAGATAGGAGACTCACAGGTTCGAGGTCAGCCTCAGCAACTTAGTGACACCCTGTTTCAACATAAAAGATAAAATAGGGCTGGGAATGTATCTCAGAGGTAGAACATCCCTGGGTTCAATTCCTAGTACAAAAAAAGAGAATAATTTAAAAATGTATTATTTATATCAAAATTATACATACACATAGCTTTTAAAGAGTTGGAGAATTCTACAGTGCTAACAAAACAAAATGAAACAAAAGCTGGGGGCAACTCGTCTTCTACCCAGACCATTCTTCAGCCAACTTTTTTTTCTTCTTTCTTGTGGTGCTGGGGATGGACCCCAGGTTCCCAGGCGTGCTCGGTAAGCACTCTACCACATTTAAGAGAACGTATGGGAAACATCAGATGTGTACCAAAGCAGGTGGGAGCTGTAGGTGCCCATGCTGCCCTCAGTGGCCCCTCTTACCGACCTGCTTCTTGTTCCTGAGCATGGTCACATGTGCAGATATTGGGCTGGGGACATGGCTCAGTAATGGAGAACTTGCATGGCATGCACAAGGCCCTGGGTTCTATCCCCAACACCACACATGAAAGAAAGCAGTAAAATAGGTAACTATCTTATAACCCCACTTAGACATTGAGAATAACTCCTCAGCATCATCTGGTGTGACTGGTTTCCAGTTATTTTATGTTTTCTTTTTGGCCTACTTGCCACGCCGTTTCTTGAATTTTGGATTTAGGCATTGTTGATTGACTTCTGCCATAGCACATAAGCTCTAACTTTCTTCAGCTCCTCCGCCCACCCTGGCCATCAGGGGCAGGGGGTCTTCCTGTCCATGGGTGTATGTGAGTGAGTGGTGAGTCTGGGGCTCCATTTCGCAAGTGTTTCTCTGCTGACCCTCTCAGTCACATCTACCCCTGGCCCTTTTCTGCAGCTCCAGGTCCTATTTGCCGGAGAAGCCACACATCGGACCTTTTACTCCACAACGCACGGGGCCCTGCTGTCCGGCTGGAGGGAGGCTGACCGCCTCATCCGTCTGTGGGACCTGCAGGCTCCACAGCCCCGGCCCAGGCTCTGAGCTCAGCTCCTGTCTGCTCTGCTACTCCTGCGTGGAGGCTAGGACCCTCCTTCCCTCCAGCGGATGACTTTCAGTCCGGCTTGAGATGCTAGGATTTTACTGACCGTCCTTCTTTTTGGGCAGCTGGATCACCTTCTCATTTCTCATGTCTGTCACTGGAGCCCAGCCAGGGCTCCCAAATCTGGAAGTCCCAGGATGCCGCCGTTAACCATGATGCTGTGCGCATAAAGCAGTTAACACCACTGTCTGTCCAGTGTGGTCATCGTTCCTGGGGCTGTAGCATCTGCAGCCTTCGTCCTTGTCCTGCTTTGGACTGGTCGGGCTCTGTCTCTGACCCCTTATGCCCCCAATGCATGGCCCCTCCCTCCCTTCGGGTTCCCTGGATCCCAGCCCTTGTGGTTGCTCCTTGTCCCTGTTATCGTAAGGTGCTCATTGGCAGACACTGTTTTAGGCATCCCCTGCACGGGGGGGCTGGGTGAAGGGGAAGAATTGAGGAGCTGGATGATGCTTGGGGGCACCCTGTCTGACCTGGGGCCTGAGGCTTTCTGGAGGAGAGGGAGCATGGGGAAGCAGGTTGGCTGGGACAGTGGGCAGGTCTAGGGGGTGTTGGGGAGCTGAGTGGAGCTGGGGTGGCCTGGGTGCTTTCCCTTCTGGTCTCAGTGCATCCTGGCAGCCCCAGGGGAGAGGCTGTGCTGTTCCCATTTCACAGCAGAACAGACAGAACGTTCAGACTGTCACCAGGCAAGACTCCTGAGGAAATCCCCAAAGGGGAGGTGGACCTGCGTTCAGGCTGTGAGGATCCTTGACATCACAAAAAGGAATTTCAGGATGGGGCAGGGAAACACAGATTGGTTTTATTGAGAGAAAAGGAAAAAGTACACTCTGAGGGGCAGGATAGAGCAAAGCACTACTACCTCTTAGTTGGGCATATCTGTACATGTAAAATCTATAGGGCTACGACCCAAGAGGATTCTTTGTGTTGGACACTGGTTATATTATTGCCTACGAGGCATTTTCTTCATTCTTGAACAATATTTGATAATTTCCCCGTCAGGGTGTTTTGTTGTTTTGTGAACATATAGTACTACATTGATGTAACATTGAGGGTTTGTTAGAAAGTATGACACATGGTTGAAGTAATCAGATGACTTACGGAGGTCTAATAGTTGATTTAATTGTGCTGTTTGTAATCAGAGTATGTGAAAGTGACTCCGAATCTGGACCTTTTGGTCCTTTCTACCTACCCTAAGACTGACTGTGCATCCCCAGAGCTGCCTTGAGGACTCAGATCTCTTCCCTGAAGCTCCGAGGCTGGAGGGGAGGCAGGTGCAGCTGGAGGGTGGCACTGCAAAGGCAGGTGCTGAAGCCCACAAGAGGCCTGCTTCCCTCCCCCACATGCTCTGGGGTAGCTGGAGGGCTTCTGCAGGGAGCCACTGGCCTCAGTGCATATGCATGGTCTGCCCTGCCCCCTGTGGTACTGGCCTCCACTCTGGTTGCAGGAATTAGAAGGAAGGGCCTTAGGGCCAAGCCCCTCCTCGTTAGTCCCACCTGGGCATGCACATCTCTCCCCAAATGCCAGGTTCAACCAGCTCTTTGCATGGCTCTTTTTTCTCATCCTTCTGGTGTAGGGTTAAATCACCCGCCCTGACCCTACCCTGTCAACTACCCAGTCTCTCCTTGTGGCCTGTGACACCGTCCAGAGCTCCCTAGACTGCTGCTACAGGGGAGAGACACCTGCCAGTTGGACAACTGTGGGAAAAATCAGAAATCTGACAGGGTTTATTTGTAGTTCATGGTTCTAGGACAGTTTCCTTCAAGGTAAAAAGCCTTTATTGATGACTTTTAGGGTTACATCAGTCCATGTGCTTTTGGGAGACATTTCTATTTCCAAAGAGATAGACCTAGGCTGTCCTTTCTTGGGAGGTGGGTAGGAGGGAGGGGGAGCTGGAAGGCTCTGAACCTCATGGGAGTAGGGCTCTGTTGTCCACATCTCTCCAACCCAGGAACTTTTAGAGCTAAGTGCTAGAGGTTGAGCATCAGAACCATAGTAGTCTGAGCATGTGCAGTATTTTCGGAGGTGTTTTCACTCTGGTAATCCAGGTGCAGCCAGTGGTTGCTTAGCCTGCTGATTCGAGGTCGAAACCTGGTCACACACACATTTCCTCCCGGAGTCATGAAGATTCAGCATTGCAGCCTCATTTTACAAATGGACTTCATTTAGCAGAATTGCAGTATTTGGAAAGGTATTTAAAAAACATTTTTTTAAGACTTGAAGTACTTGAAAAAGAAAACAAAGCTATTATATTTATAAGGTAAAGTATGTGAAAGTTTATAACCCAGTTTGTAAGAGGGGACCAAGCTAATGCTCAGAATATGTTTAAGGGAGAACCAGAACCAGTCTGGCACGTGCCTTGCAAAGACTGCACCGCTGAGCTGCACCCTCAGCCCTGTTTTGTGTGTGTGTGTAACTGGAGGATTGAACCCAGGGGCCTTCTGAGCTACACCCTCCTCCCCCCAGCCTATTTTATTTTTGTTCAAGGTCTAAGTTGCTGAGAGTCTTGCTATAAGTTGCTGAGACAGTCCTTGAATCTGGGATCCTCTTGTCTCAGCCTCCCAAGTATTAGGAATACAGGCGTATAACCACACCAGGCTGCCCTTGGACTTTTTAAATTTAACGAATGTTAATACATCTCAGAATGGCTTCTAAAAAATCCCACAAGCCGGGCGTGGTGGCGCAGGCTTGTAATCCCAGCATTTGGGAGGCTGAGACTGGAGGATTCGGGTTCTCGTCCAGCCCTCAGCTGCTTAGTGAGGCCCTCCGCAATTTAGTGAGACCCTGTTTCAAAATAAAGAATAAAAAAATAGGGCTGAAACTGTAGCTCGGAGGTAGAATGCTCCCAGGTTCCATTTCCAGTACTGTCAAAAAAAAAAAAAAAATCCCACAAAACTCAGGAAGAGGAACCCGGAGACACCACCGACCCGCGGGGGCTAGCAGCTTGGGTGCGGGTCAGCTTGTAGCCCTACCCCCTCCAGGACTCCGCCCGCCGGGCGAGGCAGCGTCCTGCGCACGCGCAGTCGCGCCGCGGAACCCTGGAGTGCCGGAACTGCGAGTGTGGGTCGTAGCGCGGGCGGAGGCTCTTCGCAGGAGAGCGCTTCCGGGACTTGGTGCCATGCAGCTCTTCCTGCGCGCGCTGTGCGCTGCCGGGGTGGTCTGTCGCGAGTCTTTCCCCTTGCATGGTCGGGATGTAGCGCGCTGGTTCCCGGGCCACATGGCCAAGGGTGAGATCCGGCGGGAGTCGCGGTCCAACGCGGTCCCGGTCTCCCGCTCTCTGGACCGCTCCGCTACCCGCGTCCGCAGCCCAGTCTCTAGGATATGCACTCTTGGGCGCCGCTCGGGCGGGTGGAGAAAAGGGGAGGTGCACTCAAGTCGTAGGGTCCCCCGCTGCTGTCTTGGCAGCGCCGTTGAACTTTTCCAGTCATTTTTTTCTCCTGCCTCAGCCTCTTTGGGGATTTCTTATTGTTTATGCAACACATTTGTCCCCAAGAGGACCTTTGGGACGGTGCGGCCCTGGGCGTGGAGTTGGTGGAGCGATGGGAGCCCGGGACCAGGTTGGGAGCACATGAGGGGCGTCATGGCAGCTCTGGAGCCATAGCTCCGCTGCTGTTGTGTCTTGTTCCTGCTGATGGGAAGGTCGGTACTTGCTCACATGTCCACACAGTACTAAGTAACTTATTAATTCCATAGCCCAAAGACCTGAGATTCATAGAAGTTAAGAGTTCAACCCAGAATCACCCACAACCCTCTCAACTCCTGGTTCTGAGCATGCTGCCACCCTTCTTGCTGGGCAGAGTGTACTCGAATCAGATTTGTTCTTTTAGTTGGTTATGTGACACCAATTAAATCTGCCCTTCGAAAGGTGTCCTTTAGTGCCCTTCTTCTGTTTTCCAGGGCTGAAGAAGATGCAGAGCAGTCTGAAGCTGGTGGACTGTGTCATCGAGGTCCGTGATGCCCGGATATCCTTTCACAGTGTAGGAGGGGCCCCTTTCCTGAGCCACACTGTGCATCATGTGTCAGGAAGCATTCCTGGTCTCCATCCACCTCTGTCTGCACCTGGCCCGTAGCCAGTCAGCTACCTGTGGTGGCCAGCAACCTTGCTTGTACTTGTTGACGTTTAAAACAGTGGTTCTCAACCCTTGTTACATATTAGAATTATGGGAGACTTTAAAACACTGGCTGCTAGGCCCTTTTTCAGACCAGCGTTTCTGGTGTGAGGTCCTGGCTATGTGTGTTTAGAAACTCCCCACCTGTGCATGGTTTGTTTTGGCTTCTGCCTGGCATACTGAGGCTTTATAGGGTGGTCCAGAAGTAGAATTCTCTAAGTAGGATATGGAATCTGAGTTCAAATGTTTCTGTCAGCTAGGGCTTTCCACCTGTGCTTGGGTGATGAATTGGCAAGACAATGATCTTCACTAATGCCTGTTTTTCAGGTCCTGTTTTGTCACATTTGAGCTATATCGAGGCTCTCCTTGATGAAGGTTTTGATTTGCAAGTTGTTACCTCTTACCTGGTCAGCCCTGGAAGAGCCTGGGGAAGCTAGACCACCAGGCCTAATCCCCTCAACAGCGCCTTTTAAGGGCAGCCAGTTGCAGGTATATGGCTGGCCATTGCTTACAGAATCTGGGAATAGTGGAAGAGTAAGGATCATTTTCAGGGTTCAAAGACTTGGAACTTTAGCAACAAAACATTAGGTTTGTTGCTATAGGCTGTAAATATATGTGTGTGTGTGTGTGTGGGAGTAAGGTTTTTCTCCTTTAGTTTCTGGAACATTCTACCGTCTCTAGAAATGGCAGGAAGCTTGTACTGGAGAGTGCCTCTTACATCCTGAGAGAGGAGTCTAGAGGCGTGTGGGTTTCTGAGTGAGCATAGGGTTAGTCACCTCCAACGTGGCAGACAGTGGCTTAACTGGATGTCTGGATATGGCACACCAAAGGCCTCAGGACTCTCACAGCTTGACGCCCTGGGAGAGATGAAGTACCAGAAGGACCCAGGGCTTAGGACGTGAAGAAAAGAAGCCTTTGCCTGCCTGTGTTAGTATTTTACAAGGTGGAACCTCACACATAGGCCCAGCGCCCCTGGCTGAGGGTAGCAGTAAGAAGCGGCGTCCCCATGGAGGGTCTCCATGGGGAGAAGGAACCTGCCCCTGTGTGCAGCTGTTGGGCCCCCAATGGCCGGCACCCGAGAGTTCTTGGTAGCCACCAGGAAGGTGGGGTATGCTTTGAGATACTCTAGCTAGAACTTTATGGGAGATACTTGTTTTTGGAGCCATCAGAGCACTTGTTTTAAACTTAGGTACCTTGACAACTAAACATTGGTCTAGATATAAAAACTTCTCTAGCTTTGATTTTGTTCTTGCTATCATCATTCTCAGTTGGAAAGCCATGTGACAGCTGGTGCCCTGCCTGCCTGCCTTCCTGCCTGGCTGTGACAGAATATACTGTTTCCCCACCTAGGAGGACAGGATCAGGGTTGGCTTTGCAGCTTTTGGGCTGGCTGCGCCTGCTTAGGGATGGGGCTTTGTCCTCTGCTGTCAATTCCTTCAGATTGAGGAATACTGGGTAAATTTAGTTCATTGGCTGGTAAAACTTTGAAGGAATTTTTCCTTAACATTGCCACATTCCACTGTCAGGTCGCAACCCTCTCTTTCAAGAGACACTTGGACTGAAGCCTCACTTGCTTGTCCTCAACAAGATGGACTTGGCAGATCTCACAGAGCAGCAGGTGAGGGCCTTCCTTGTAGAGGCCTGCAGCAGTGTGGCAGAAGAGTTGCTCACATAGACTTAGAAGCAGGCAAACTTGGTGTCAACTGCCCCACGGAGGCCTCAGGAACAACTCTGCAGAGACAGCTCCTCAAGTAATATTTCCAAGCTGGGTGTGGTGGTACATGCCTGTAATCCCAGTACTTAGGAAGCTGAGACAGGAGTATCACAGGTTTGAGGCCAGTCTCAACAATATAGTGAGACCCTCAGCAATTTTAGTGAGATCCTGTTTCAAAATAAAAAAATAAGTAGGACTGGGGGTACAGCTTAGAGGCAGAATGCTCCTGGGTTCACTACCACAATAAACAAACATCCAAAACACTTCTAGTCTCCATGTTTATTTTTATCCCTGGATCACATGGAAAATACGCTGCCCCTGGTCACCTGTGCCCAATTCTGCTTGACTTTGGAGGACCCATTAGCTACTTTATCTCCCTCCACTTTTCCAGCCCTTCTAGCTTCTGTATTGTAGAGTGTGCAGAAGGTGCCAGCAGCCGGAAACCTGGGGTCAGGCTGGTAAGTGTGGGTGCCTGGGGCCACTGCAGCCATCGCAGAATACCTCCAGACCAAACCAGTGCTATCCAGCATGGCATGCTTCCTTTGGACATTAAATGAGGACTGAAATGCCCATAATGGACACACTTCCCATGGAAAGTGGTTATTGGGCCACTGGAGTCCAAGTGACCATTGCACTGTGCTGTCCAGTGGGCCTAAGGTGATGGATACTCTGTCTACTCTGCCTCATGCAGTGACCTCTGGCCACATGTGATCACCACAGCTGAGAAAGTGGCTTTCACATTTTGTTTAGTTTTGGTTAAAGTTTGAGAAGCTGTAGGAGTCTAATGCCTGCAGCCGTGGAGGTCTCCTGTGATGACGGCAGCGTCCCCAGGCATCCATGCTCACTGGCCTGACCCCTGGCTTTTTGCTGCGGGTGCCTTCTGCACACTCTTATCCGGAAGCTAGAAGGGTTGGGAATGGGGTGAGGTGGAGGGTGTGGAGAGGCTCAAAATAGCTAACAGATTTCTCCAAAGCCAAGCATAGTCGGGCACAGGTGGCAGGGTATATTCCATGTGGTCCAGGGGTAAAAGAAATGTGGAGACTGGACATGTTATTTGAGGAGTTGTCTCCACTTTTCTTGCTCTGTTGTCCAGTCCTTTGTAAAGAGAGGTGTTTGGTCTTTTGAATTTAAGACAAATTTTTTAAAGTTGTTAATATCTCAGAAATTGTTGCTCTGCTACAGCAGTAATAATGCCTTCAGGTTTCTTAGGTGATTTGCACCCAAGCACAGGACTTCCTTGCAGGTTTCCAGGAGAGGTTTAATACCAAAGCCACTCAGTCCTTCCACTTCCTCATGTAGCCCCTGGCTGTGCAGCCTGCAGAGCAGAGGTGGGAGCCCTCCTGAGTTAGTGTGTATAAATATGAGCGTCAATGAGATATGATGTGGGTTCACACCACAGTGAAAATGACTGTCAGCCTTAGTTCACTTTTGGGCTTTTAGTGTTAGATATTCCTGTAGTCAGATTGGGTTCAATGCCCCTGTGGTCTAAAATGGGGCCCGGCATTTGAGTGGTAGTTAGAATAGTGAGGCGACTCAACCAAGGCCAGGCTCATGCTGGCTCATGCTGGAAGTGGCTTCAGGGTGACTTGCTTCCTCCTTTCCCTCACAGAGGTACTGTGTCCCTGGTCCTCACTCTGGCACCTTGGACCAGAGCCCCATGGCCACCGAAGTCGGGGCTCCCCATCACCTGTGCTGGCACTGCCCCTCGCTGCCAGCTCCTGGAGCCTGTGGTGGCTCTGAGCAGATGGGTGCTACTGGCAGAGTTCCTTCAAATTAAATCCTTGAGTTTTATTATGCAATTTCATTTAGTATTTAAAATGGAAATGTCTCTTTCAGAAAATTATGCAGCACTTAGAAGCACAAGGTCTAAAACATGTCATTTTTACCAACTGCATAAAGGATGAAAACATCAAGCAGGTAGGCCTTCTTCTGTTCACACATGATGTTTCTGCTTCAGTGTACTGATTCATAAGAAGCAGAGTTTTGTGGCAGATCCTAGACTAGGCTTTGGTTGCCCAGGAGTACAGTGTCTCCTGGGTTCTTTGGAAGGTCATTATAGTCACAGCTGTCACAGAAGACCCCCTGAGGTGTGGCCTGCTCCTTCATGGTTAGGGGATGGGTATGGGTGAGCCCCAGCTAGCCATTTCTTGGTCAGACATTCAGAAAGAGCCACACTTCTGTATCTGGTGCCAAGTGGATTCTGTGTTTGGGGGCTTTTTTTTTTTTTTTTTTTTTTTTCAGTACTGGGGATTGAACTCAGAGGCATTCTACCTCTGAGCTATACTCCCAGCCCTATTTTTAATTCTTTATTTTGAAACCGAGTCTCACTAAGTTGCGGAGTGCCTCACTAGGTAGCTGAGGCTGGCCGCGAACCCGGATCCTCCGGTCTCAGCCTCCCGAATGCTGGGATTACAAGCGTGCGCCACCACGCCCAACTTGGGGGCTTTCTTTTAACTTATGAGTGGAAGAGGAGATGGAATTCCTGATTCTGGTAATGGAGGTGGCAGAAAGTGGGTGGGTAGGTCAGGGGACATCAGGCTGAAATGCCTGGCCTGTGTGTTGCAGATCATTCCCAAGGTCATTGAACTGGTTGGGAGCAGCTACCGCTATCACCGAGCAGAGGTTGGTTGATGGGGCCTGGGGGTGAAGTGGGGGCACAGGGTCACCCAGCCTGACCCCTCCAAAGCTGCTGCAGCGCAGAAGACAGTGCTGTGCCCCAGCTAAGAGGCCCAGCTTTGTGATCCCTCTTTAGTGGGAAGGGCTGGGCAGCCTTGTCAGGAGGCAGGGCCTCTGCCCGGCCTCTGCTCTCCTGGGCTGTGGTCTCTTGCCCTGGGCGGGTGGGCTCAAGGCTCTTCTCTTGCCTCTATAGAACCCGGATTACTGCATCATGGTGATTGGAGTCCCCAACGTGGGCAAGTCCTCCCTCATCAACTCCCTGAGGAGACAGCACCTCCGGACAGGTGTGCCTGCACGTGCTGACCTCTGCCTTCCCAAGGTGGAGGGTGCCAGGAATGGTGCCAGGGAGCCTGGCACCCTCTGCTGTCTCAAGACCCTTCCATACCCCACATCCACTTCCACCAAAAGGACTGTGACAGTGTGGCAGAGGGCTGCGTGGTGGACAGCCATTGGCTGTACATTTTATGCTCAGTTTGTTTTCTCTTCTAAAATCTCTAATGTGAGGATAGTTTTTCTAACTTAATGGTTTTGTTTTTCATCCATTTAAATCTCTTTGGTCAGCAAATCCCATGTGCTGTAAAACGGGTGATTTTCCCGGCAAGGGGCTGGTGTCTGTGTGAGTGGTCTGCACAGAGCCTTTCCTCCAGGGGGACAGGGAAGCTGTGTGTTCTCATCCCAGACTTTCTGAACTGGTGTCGGAATTGCTTTTGTGAGTCCTTGGGCTCTGCTCTGATCTCTGCTTAGCCTCAGGATTTGACTAAAAGTGAGGACCTCAGTACTCACTCACAGTGCCCTTGAGGCATTTTTTTTTTAAATACTGAGGATTTGAGCCTAGGGGTATTATACTTCTGAGCCACACCTCAACCCTGTTTATTTTTTATTTTATTTATTTGTTTTTGGTACTGGGGATTGAACCCAGAGGCATTCTACCTCTAAGTTATACCTGCAACCTGGTTTTATTTCTTATTTGGGAAAAAGGTCTCAGTAAGTTGTGGAGGGCCTTGCTAAATTGCCAAGACTGGCTTCGAACCTGCAATCATCTTGTCTTAGCCTCCCACGTACTGGGATTACAAGTATGCACCACCACGCCCAGCTGCTTTATTTTTTATTTTAAAACAAGGTCTTGCTAAGTTACCATGCACTAGCCTCGAACCTGCGACCTTCCCATCTCAAGCTTCCAACCAAGTACTGGGATTATAGGCATGTGCTAGCATGCCTGACTTATGCTTTTTTTTTTTTTTTTGGCAGTACTGGGGATGGAACCCAGGAGCATTCTACCTCCGAGCTATACCCCCAATCCTATTTTTCATTCTTTGTTTTAAAACAGGGTCTCACTAAGTTTCGGAGGGCCTCACTAAGTAGCTGAGGCTGGCTGCGAATCCGGATCCTCTGGTCTCAGCCTCCCAAGTACTGGGATTACAAGTGTGCGCTACCATGTCCTGCTGGTTTATGCATTTTAAAGTTTAATCCAGGCTGTGCATGGTGGCATATGCCTATAAACCTGGTACTTGGGAGGCTGAGACAGGAGGATTATGCGTTTAAGGACAGCCTCAGCAAGTAAGTAGTGAGACTCACAGCAATCTAGTGAGACCCTATTTCAAAACAAAAGATAAAAAGGGCTGGGGGTGCAGTTTGGAGGCAGAACGCCCCTGGGTTCAATCCCCAGTACTCCATAAAAAAAAGTTTAATTCAAATCTGTATTGGCTTCACTTTCATGTTAGCGATGTCATGTTATTAACAAACCTGCTCACACTGTAAGGCTGAGAGCTTTAAACTAGGCCAAACCTTTATTTCCCAGAGGATATTTTTGGCATCAGTTGGGGAGTTCACAGTCACCTGTTTTTTAAGCTTACTTGCCTCTAGTGCCCCACCCTGCCATGGCATTGGTGCTGCAGCTCCCTAGTGCTTTTTTGTGCAGTGGCATTAGTGCATTCACGGTGTTGAGCAGTTGTCCTCATTGCCTGTCCTCAGCCTCTTTCATTACCTCAAATCACAACTCTGCATGGAGACAGCAGCCCATTCCCTGCCACAGCCCCTGGAAACGCTGTTCTACTTTCTGTCTCAGGATCTCACCACCCCCACTGTGTCACTAAGTGGAATTGTGGCCTCATTGTCCTTCTGTGACTGGCCCATTCCACTCAGGGATGTCTGTGCTGGAGCGTGTGTCAGGATTCCTTCCTCGAGGGCTGGGTCGTTCTACTTTATACCACACCTTGTTCATCTGCTCACTTGTGCTCCTGGGTTGGTTTGGCAGCAGGTGGGGCAGTGTCCCTGGGCATGCCCCAGCCAGGCTGCTCAGGCTTGCTGTGAGTGATGCTCCCACCAGGCCAGTCCAGGAGGGAGGAGACTGGGTGAAGGAGCAGCTCTGGCCTGACCTCAGTTGTAGCCTGGGTGTGCCTTTCCAGCACTGGGGAGTAAGTTTGGAGCATTTGTTGAACATCTTGGCCCATGCTCCTGGCTGTTAAAAAGTGCCCCTACTGAGCTGGGTGTGGTGGCGCACGCTTGTAATTCCAGTACTTGGGAGGCTGAGACAGGAGGATCCGGGTTCACGCCAAGCCTCAGCTACTTAGTGAGGCCCTCCGCAACTTAGTGAGACCCTGTTTCAAAATAAAGAATAAAAAATAGGACTGGGGGTGTAGCTCGGAGGTAGAATGCTCCTGGGTTCAATCCCCAGTACTGCCAAAAAAAAAAAGTGCCCCTACTCTGAGCTGTTTGGGTGTGAACATGGGATGATTACAGCCCTGGGAAGCTTTTTGGTCTTTGAGGTTCCGTTTTGCTTGCCAGATGTGTTACCCATCCACGTTTCAATGTGTGTTCTGTAGTTGTGTTAATGAATACTAACAGCCCCCTTCTGTTCTACAGGAAAAGCTGCGAAGGTGGGCGGTGAGCCTGGGATCACCAGAGCTGTGATGTCCAAGATTCAGGTGGGTCCTGGGTGACTAGACTCAGAGTTGCACCGCATCCACACCTGTTGCAGCTGAGTGCCCACAACGGTGCCTACCTCTGACTGTCCTTCCCTTCCCTCCACCGCGCTCCACTGAGCGTGTACCCTGTGCCAGGCACCCCCGTCCTTCTGCAAGCCTTTGGGGATGCAGTCCTGTTGCCACTTGCCAGGCCATGCAGCGGTCAGGGTGGGGCTGAGCAGAGCCCTCTCTCCACACATTCTCTCTTGTTCTCTGGGGGTCCTGGAGCTTTTACTTACTCTCCAAGTTAAGGGAGGATTGAATTCATGGCCACTCTAACACGTGGTGGAAATGACAACTCCATGGATGGCTTTGGTCCCAGGGGCCTCTCCAGAGCCTCTAGGGCCTGGGGCCGCTGGGTGGCCAGCTGGTCAGGACCTGATTGTGACCTCTGCCTGCACAGGTGTGTGAGCGGCCACTGATGTTCTTAATGGACACCCCGGGGGTGCTGGCTCCGCGGATTGAAAGTGTGGAGACGGGCCTGAAGCTGGCGCTGTGTGGTGAGCTGGAGTAGGTTGCTGGAGTAGGTGTTCCTCTGCCCCACCGTGGCATGGTCCCTAGGCTGGTGGAGTTGCCATCTTTGCCCCAACTGCTCGCAGATGCTTCCCAAAGCTCTGCATGAGAGCTAGGGTGCCTCAGTGCAGGGTGCTGACCACTGTTCTGCCCTGCCCATGAGAGTGGCTCTCGTTCCTGCATGTGATACGTGGGGGCAGAGGTTGAACCTGGAGGCCAAGATATCTGCCAGGCAGGCAGAAGGCCAGGATGGTGGCTGATCACTGCCCTGTCTGGAGACTTCAAAGCAACACGTTTGTCTTTGATCAAGCTCCGGAGGGCACAAGCTTGGAGGGCACAGAAGCCAGCTATTAGGTACACTCACTTCTACTGCCTGTCTTCCAGGAACTGTGTTGGACCACCTGGTGGGGGAGGAGACCATGGCCGACTACCTCCTGTACACCCTCAACCGGCACCAGTTGTTGGGGTGAGTGGCAGCACGTGTGGGTGGGTCACCCCTACTTGCTCACCCTAGCCAGGCCGTGGCTCTGAGAACACAGTGTGAAGATACTATAGGCATATGAGAGTCTGTGTTGTTAAAGGTGTGTAATTTAATCTGATAAGTTTGACATGACTTCATCTGAGACCTGCACACAGTCAAGAAAATGGGCATCCCCTTACCCGTTTCTTATGCTTTATAGTGCCCCTTCTCCCCGCTCCCCCAGGGGCCCCCTCCCCCAATGGCAGCCACTCCTTGGTGTCTGTCACTAGGTAAGTTTGAGTTTTCTTGAATCTCACACAAATGGAATTGGACAGGATACACTCTTTCATCTGGCTTGAGATCATCCGTGCTGGGCTGCATCTTGATGACTCCTTTCTGCTGCTGGGGGTGGTTCATTGTTGAGACATCACCCTGGTGTTGGTTGTCTGCGGTTCTTGGCTACCGCACATAAACCTCTGGGCATATTCATTTATAGTCTTCATGTGACAGGGCTTCCGTTTCTCTTGGGCAGTTAACTAGGAGAGGAATGACTGGGCCACACAGGACATGCATGTCTGAACTTCTTAAGAGGCTGCTGTAACAGCTGTAGTATTGAGTGATGTTTGATGTGCATTTCTTAATAACAAATAATATTGAGCCTCTTTCTGGCTATGTGTCTTATCTGAGGAAATCTTTTTACTATTTTTTTAAAAATCCAGTTTCTTTCTCCTTTTTTTTTTCAGTGTTGGGAGTTGAATGCATGACCTTGTATGTACTGTGTACATGCTCTACCACTGGGCTGTACCCCCAGCTCTTTTCTTCTTTCTTCCTTTTTTTTTTTTGTGGTTCTGGGGATTGAACTCAGGGGCATTCTACCTCCGAGCTACACCCCCAGCCCTATTTTTTATTCTTTATTTTGAAACAGGGTCTCACCAAGTTGCAGAGTGCCTCACTAGGTAGCTGAGGCTGGCCGCGAACCCGGATCCTCCTGTCTCAGCCTCCCAAATGCTGGGATTACAAGCACGCGCCACCATGCCCAGCTTATTTTTTATTCTTTATTTTGAAACAAGTTCTCACTAAGTTGCGGAGTGCCTCACTAGGGAGCTGAGACTGGCTGCGAACCTGGATCCTCTGGTCTCAGCTTCCCAAATGCTGGGATTACAAGTGTGCGTCACCACGCCCGGCTTCTTCCTTTTTTTTTTTTTTTTTTAATGGTACTAGGGATTGAACCCAAGGGCATTGTACCTGTAAGATATACTGCCAGCCCTTTTAACTTTTTGTTTTGACACAGGCTTTTGCTAGGTTGCTGAGAGTCTTGTGATGATGCTGAGGCTGTCCTTGAACCTTTGATCCTCCTGTGTCAGCCTCCCAAGTACTGGAATTACAGTCATATACCACCATGCCTGGCTCTGCACACACTTACCATTTAGAAGACTCAGACTGTAAGAAGAAAACCTTACATGTTTACCCAGCACATTACCATTCAAGGTACTGCTGGTGTCTGAGAAGACCAGCCAGGTTTCCACCTGCTTCCCTGTGCCTAAAGGACTGTCCTTAACATTTACCTTGGTGCAGCTCTGCCCTGACCCCTCTGTCTTGGTGCAGGTCAGCTGGCGATGGGTCCTTTCAGCTCCAGGTTGGCTGATGCCTCCTTTTCGCCTCCATTTGGAGGTGTGTTCCCTGTGGGCCGCCTCTGGGAGGTGTGGCTCCACTTATCTCCAGTTTCTTCTGGTGAGAGGTCGGCTCTCTGGTTCTCACCCCGTTCTTATGTTCCTCTGCTGCTTTCAAGTGATTTTGTTGTGTCACTGCTTTGGAGCACTTATGGTGGGCTAATGTGGTGTCCTTCATGTTTCTTGTGCTTTTAGTTTGTTGAGCTTCTTGGACCCATGGCTAGTTTTGAGTGTTACTTTTTTGGCATTTTTTCCTGGCTCTTCCCCACTCCTTAGGACTCGAGTCTGCAGCTGCCAGGCCCCTTGCCCATGTGCGCTGCTTGTGCCGAGATGCCTGCTCCCTGTCTGGATTCTGCCATTGACTTCTCTGTAGCGTCTAGTCTGTTGATCATCTCATCCCATCCCAATGTTCAGTTCTGACCAGCTCTTCAACAGTGTGGGATGCAGCTGTGGTAACTGATGAAGTTGTGCCTGTTGAATCTGATGTCTGCTCCTTCTGGGCCCACTCTAGTTGATTGTTTTCTCCTTATTTTGGTCTGTCCTGCTGTGCAAGCCTGCTCAGTTTTGATTGGGTGCCAGACTTTCTGAATCTTACTTTGTTGGGTGATCGGGCTCTACTTTCCTGCAGGAAGTCCTAAGCTTTGTCCTGGGATGCTGAGGACGTAGGAGTGGGTAGCTGTCCGCTCTGGGTCAGCGGGCATCCTTTGATGCAGGCTGATGTGGGCTGTGGTCTGTGTGCAGGTACGTGCAGCACTACGGCCTGGGTGGTGCCTGTGACGACATCGAGCGTGTGCTGAAGGGCATAGCTGTGAGGCTGGGGAAGACGCGGAAGGTAAAGGTGCTCACAGGCACAGGTGAGTAAGGCCTTACTGCTTGGCACGGTGGAGTGAGACATGGAGGGGAGCGTGCTGGTGCTGTCCTGGGATTGGGGCTTGGGGCAGGGAGCTTGAAAGTTTCTAGAGAGGAAGACGCTTGTGGTCCAGGCTCCAGAGGGTGGGCAGGGCTGGGTGGACAAGATGCTGTCTTCTTTCTGAATGTGCCTTGTGTCTGCTGTGGGGTCTCTTTGGGCTGGGCAGTCCTGTCCAGAGCCTTCCTCACCAGACCCTCCTGTCCCCAGGGAATGTAAACATCATCCAGCCCAACTACTCCGCAGCAGCCTTCGACTTCCTCCGGACCTTCCGCAGTGGGCTGCTGGGCCCAGTGATGCTGGACCGTGATGTCCTGTGGGGCCACCCTCCTGCTGACACAGACCCTGAACCAGCTGGGCGGCACATGGCCTCCTGACCTTATGTGGACAGAGTGTGTGAGGCTCAGGACTGCCCACCCTTTTCCAGAGCATCAGGCTGGCTGCTCCTACTCAGGCTTTGCTCTCGAGGGGGCCTTACCAGCTCTGGTTGAGCAGTCCTGCATGCCGGCCTGGGGAGGAGGTTCCTCTCCGTGTCTCTGAGGGAGAGGAGACTCAAGTAGTCTCAAAGGAGTTAAAGCTACCATGTGTGGTGTTTACAGTTCTGGAGTAAAAGGCTCTTCTCTTACTGCTCTTCCATTGTGTACCCACAGTACCTTGGGTCCACATATTGAAGGCTCTCTCACCAGTGAAACCTGGGACAGGCAGGTTAGGGTGGGCTCTCAGGTACCCTGCAGCCCTGCAGTGAGGGAGGAAGAGTCTCATTCTGGTTGAGGGGTTTATTTCAGCCAACTTCACTATTAGTTACAGACATGGACAAAAGGTTCAGGGTAGTGGAACCCAGGGACTACCTTTCTCCTCAGTGCCTGAGGCCCTGTTCCCCCAGAGGCTGCTTGTTGGCAGCTTAGCTGTGCAGGAGTGTTATGGTGCGGGCAATACCTCTTAGCCTACGAGACAGGGGTCGTGTGCTTCAGGGTCCCAGAGCACTTCCTAGCCTGTGTGCTTTAGGAGGAACCCGGAGTACCTCCCAGCCCGTGGGACGGTGTCCCTGCACTTCAGGGGGAACCTAGAGCACCTCCTAGCCTGCAGGACAGTGTCCTTGAATTTCAGGATGACCCAGAGCATCTCCTAGCCCGTGGGACAGCATTCCTGTGCTTCTTGGTGACCCAGAGCACCTCCTAGCCTGTGGGATGGTGTCCCTGTGCTTCAGGAGGAACCTGGAGCACCTCCTAGCCTACAGGACGGTGTCCCTGTGCTTTAGGGGACCTAGAGCACCTCCTAGCCTTCCGGACAGTGTCCCTGTGCTTCAGGGGGAACCCAGAGCACCTCCCAGCCCATAGGACAGCATCCCTGTGCTTCTTGGTGACCCAGAGCACCTCCCAGCCCGTGGGACGGTGTCCCTGTGCTCCTTGGTGACCCAGAGCACCTCCTACCCTACAGGACAGTGTCCCTGTGCTTCTTGGTGACCCAGAGCACCTCCCAGCCCATGGGTCAGTGTCCTCGCACTTCAGGAGCTGGAGGAGGTGCCAAAGCTGTTCAGTGATGCACCTAACAGTCCAGGGAATGCTGCTGCTGCAACCTCCATTCTAAAGAGAATGTGTGCTGGGGGTCAGGTTGGGGCAGACCGGAGATGCTGGGGCTGGTCCTGGTCAGTAGCTCTGGCCTTACCAGTCTGGTGGTGGCCTGGCCTTCCCACAGGTGTTCATGCGTCTGCCAGGGAGCGGACACTTGCTGAGGGAGCTCCATCACGGATTGTCTTCCACTGGTGCCTCTTGTGGCTGCCAGTCGCTGCCATGCATGATTGGCATGCTCCAAGACTGGTCCCTTAGCACCTTCTGCTTCCTGAAGTTGTGGCTGTGCCAAATGCTGAACACATTTGAGAAGTCAGGTTGGTGTACAAAACAAGCATCAAAGAGTGATTTTCCATCGAATCTTGAACATTCTGACACTCACACATGCCCTGTGACGTGTGAGGGTCTGGTCTGGTCTGGTGCAGCCCGTCCTGGCGGGCATCTGAAAAGCTGAGAGGGCTGTGATGGGTCTTCCTGTACCAGCCTCCGTGAAGGAGGCTGCTGGATGGGCTTGGTCTCGTATCCAGCCTGCTCTGGCAGGGATGGGGGAATGCTGGGGCTGGCAGACAACACTGACAGCATGGAGGACAGGCTGTGGGGAGCTACGTTCTGCAGCCTGCTGCTCAAAATTGCTTGGCCCAGGGTCCTGTCAGTAGTCTTCAAACCCATGCCCTAACCAGAGCCAGGGCCATCTCGGGAGGTGCTGGTCTCCACGTTGTGTCTGCTGCTGAGTCCAGAGGCCGCACTGTCCAGGGGGTGAGGACATGTCCTTGGGGCTGCTCAGCTGTGAGGGTCTCACAAGAACACTGAGGGGTGCCAGGGCCTGGGAAACCCTGCCTGACCTTGGGGTGGTTGGACAGTTTAGGCTAGCAGATTGGACAGAGCTGGAAGTCCCCTAAGCTGGGCTTGTGGGCACTGTGCTGGTGGCCCTGGAGAAACGAGGGGCAGTCTGCAGGAGGTGTTTGGGAGCAGGAGGTGAATCCTTGGAAGGACTTCCCAGCATCGTGAGGCCCTGTCCTCAGGATGTCTTTGGGTACTCAGCAGCCCTCCAGTGTTGGAGGGAGCTCAGCCTTGTGTCTTGAGCCCCGGCTTGCTCTCACCTCTGGCTGTACCTGCTGCAGGCTTGGCCCTGCCACTTCTGTCAACCTCCCTCCGTGTGAGTGGCATTGGGTCTGCTGAACCATGGCTCGAGCAGGCTGTCATCTGCCACTGGTTCCACATCCTCACCCAGGCCTCTGCCTCCACCCAGTCTACCTGCTTTTGGGGGAAGGGGCTACCTGCCGGGAGGTGCTGCTGCTCCTGGGAAACAGCTTGGCCGGGCATCGAGAGGGCTCTCTAGGGGGTTGGCAGTTGCTGTCACTGAGTGGTCCCTGAATGTGAACCTAAAGTTCAAAGGAAATGGAATGCTCTTGAGTAAGTTTCCCCCCAAAATGGGTCCCAAGGTGAGTTAAGTGATCCTTAAGGCCAAATGGCTCCATCGGCGTGGCCCTTCCCTAGAAGAGGGTCTTGTGGGGAGTCTGCCAGGCAGAGTAGGGTGCTGCTTTGGCCTTGCAGGGAATGTTCTAGGAGCTGCGAGAACCATGGCAGACATTCCTGGGACGGATGGCTTTCCTGCTCAGAATGTTTCTGGGCTATGAACTCCTCAGTACCTGCTCTGGGCAGGTGGTTAGCACCTGAAATTTCCTACACTGCAATCTGAGTGAGTGTCCCTCTCTTTGCCCCAAATCTTGAAGTCCTTTGGTCCATTCTGATTGTTTCTCTGGGAGGTTCTTGGTCCTCAGGGCCTCAGTGGAAGGGGGCTTCTGCATGGTGGTCAGCACTGCCCACACCCTCGTGTCCAGGGTGGGGCAGGGGACAGGAGTGGCTTGGTCCTCAGACCTCCCTGTGGCTGGCTCTGGAGAGCGGAGGACAGTCTGTTGGCTGGTGCAGGAACCACAGACCAACTGCTTTTCTGGCTGGGGATCCCCCGGCCTCCTGGAGCTGGGGTCTGCTGATTCCCTGATAGGGTTGGAGATGGGAAGGTTTGGACAGGCTTGAATAGGAAGGTAGACAGCAGGTAGGAGGGCCCTCGGGCCCTGAGGATCCTGGGTAGCAGAAGGAAGGGGCGCCCAGTGCCAGTGGCCTCTGGGGATTCCCGAGGGGCCTGTGGGGAAGGCACAGGCTGGGGGCCCGATTGGACCCCAAGCCCAGCCGGGCTTAGTGCTGCAGCAGCCCCAGAGGGCCAAGGGCACTGCCCAGCAGTAGGCAGAGGTGTGGGCTGAGTGCGGGCCCTGTGCCGGAAGTCCAGGCCCAGTAACTGTAGACACTTCGACCAGTCCCGTTGCCGCCTGGCATCCCATCCTCATCGTCCTCTGGGCCGGACTCTCTGGGCCCTGTGGCCCTCCTCCAGCCAGAGCCCCCAGCCAGGCCTGCTGCAGCCCCTGCAGCTGCCCCCGCAGCTGCCCCTGCGGCAGCCACGCGAAGAGTGGAGCCATAGCGGGGTGCAGGCCTCACCCGCACCCTCGAGGTCCCACGCGCACCACCACGCAGCCCTCCACGGGCGCTGCCCCGAGCCCCTCCACGGCCACCCTTGGCCGTGCCACCATCGCAGAGGAAGGCCACGGCCAGCAGCAGAGCCCAGCAGGTCACTGCTGTCCAGTTCATGTTGGTGGACAAAACCTGTGGGAAGAGGGCAGAAGGGGCTTAAGCTTCTGTGAGGGGAGCATGGCCCCAAGGTTTGGGGAGGGGGCTCAGGGCTGGGGGGACGGACATGGAGTCAGGGAGCTCAGGGCCGGCCTGGGGACAGGAGGGTCCTGGGGGCAGATTGAGGCTCTGCTTTTGTGAGGACCTGGGAGTTCCACACCAGGGGGCTGGGGGCGGGGGGACAACAGGGAGCCCTCAGCATCATGACCACAGCTCAGGGCTGGGGTGGGCTGGGGGGAGGTGTGTGTATTGGGGGGGCTCAGCACCTAGGCTGTTTGTTGCCTGGAGTAGGGCTCAGAATGGGGGTGGTGAGCACCTGAGATGGGGGTGCTCCGACCTAGGGGAAAGGTGTCCATCCTGGGCTCCCCACAGGGGTTGCTGGGGGGGAGGGGGGCTGTGTTTGGAGGATGCTGTCTTGGGACTGAGGGCCCCTAAATACCCAGATCAGCATCTGGAGCAGGGATGGGCCGTGAGACTGGGCCTGGCATGGGAAGCCCTTGCTTGATTCTTGGGGCACAAAGCCAAGGGCGGTGCCCACTGAGCGCAGGGCCAGGACTGGGGTTGGGCTCTGGGTGGAGGAAGCTCCTTGGTGATGCCGTGGGGCCCGGTCCCTAGGCTCTGACGCCAGGAAGGTCTCTTCCTGCCCCCACCCCGCACTCCCCCTTCCAGGGCTACCCATCAGCGTCCCGGCTGGGCTGGGAACCCGGATGGGGTGAGCTGTATCTGCTTCTGGAGCAGCGGTCAAGGCACGTCTCCATCCTCCCCGCATCCCCGACTGTGAGCCCCCCCACCCCCCGCCCACATCCTGTTTGACGCTTGGATCCCACTGCCCAGCCTTACCAGCCAGTGGCCCAGGGGCTGCTCCGGAGCGCGGCTGGGCGGGAGGATGGGCGGCCAGGAGCCTCTGTCCGAGGTTCAGCGCTCAGCTAGAGGTTTCCCAGGTCTTTGCGGAAGACTGGGGGCGGGCGGCAGAGGCTCAGCCCCGGGAGACGGAAGGGAGGAGATTAGGCAGGCTGGGAGGAGGGGCAGCCCCGCTCATTGCCCGGCCCCATCCTCGCAGCGCCCAGCCTCTCTCCCACCCCCGCCTTTCTCACCAGCCCTCGCCCACCTCCACATTCTCGAAACACGGTTTCCTTTTCCCCGGCACTCAGGTACTGGTGGCACACAGCGGTAACAGTCGCTTCTCCTGGCGCCCCTCCCCACCTGCCCAACTCAACCTCACCCCTCCTCCCCAGGCAGACATTCCAGCCACAGGGATGCCCCTGGCCCAGAGGAGAGTACCTGTCCAGGGCCCCCCAGTCCTGAGGTCCACTGCAGCGGACCCTTTTCCCAGGCGCGCGCCACAGCTTCCTCACGGGTGCTGGATTGTGCCCCCACTCCGGTTTGGGACTCTCATACTGTTCCTCGGGGTGCCACTGCTCAGAACCTGCACTGAGTGGCCTGAGACCCGACTGCACTCAGATCCGACTCTGGACTGCTCCCATTTCCTTCCCACGGGGCTGTCTGTGGCTGTGCTCTCCCTGGGGCCTGCTGTCCAGTGCAGCCCTGTCTGCAGCCTGAGTTCTGGGAGCTGCGGTTCTCCTGGCATGAGGCCAAGTGTGGAGCCCCACAGACCCCAGAGCGAACTAGTGTGTGTATGTGTGTGTGTGGGGGGGAGGGGCAGGTGCCCCTGGTGACCCAGCCTGATCTCCTGGACTCTGCATTTCCAGGCTACTGAGCACAGCTCTTAACATTGAAGCCAGTTAGATTTAGGCTTTCTGTCAGCTGCAATGAGAAGACTTCCAGCCCAGCGGCAGACTCTATCTCCTTCTGAGCACCCTGCTCAAGTAAAAAGAACTCCCAGGAAGCCCTCCTACATCTTCCTGTTAAAGTATGAATGACAACCAAAATTTATCAGCATACAAAGAGAGCTGCAACACACAAGAGATGAACTAAGGTAAAGAAAAAGAAAAAAATGGATCAAAAAGTCTGGAGAATCAGAGGGAAACTTAACAATCATTAAAAGGTATTCTAATGCATCCGGCATGGTGGCACATTCTTGTAATCCCAGTACTTGGGAGGCTGAGGTAGGATGATTGCAGGTTTGAGGAGAGCCTCAGCAATGTAACAAAACTGTCAGCAATCTAGTGAGACCCTATTTCAAATAAAAAATAAAAAGGACTGTGAGTGTAGCTGGGAGATAGCATACCCCTGGGTTCAATCCCCAGTAAACACACACACACACACACACACACACACACACACACACACACGATACTCCAATTCAATAGGTTCAGAAAGACTGGGGCAGATATTGTATTTCTGAAATAAGAACAGAGTACTGTGAAAAAGGAATAAAGAAACTAAAAAGGAACAGAATCTAAAAGAACAATTGCAAAAAAACCCCCAAAACAACAACAACTGTTAGCGAGTAAGCTCACGAGAAGACCAGCGGGGAGTTACGAACAAAATTTATTTCAGATTCGAATCTGGGCCCCCGCCATACCGAAAACAGTAGTGGGTAGGCAGAGACCCCGAGCTTCATGAACATGGATATTTTATACACAAGAGGGGGGTGGATATGTGACCTTTACATTGATTGGCTAGTGCATAGTGGAAAGTCCCGCTATGGGGTTTATAGATTTGAAACAAACGATTCCAGGATACGGGTTTTGGGCAGAGGTTCAAAAGAAGCATGGTGACCTAGCTTGTCTTTTGTTCCCAGGCTTTAGTTACCCACAGGTGGGGTGGTAATTTTCCACCCTAGAACATTACATGGCTGCTCTCATAAGATGGCCTTACTTATGCTAACCTACCAAATCACCCTATAACAACAACAACAACAAAAAACTTTTAAAAAGAACAGAGGGATAGAGCCATAAAATTAAGGAAATCTCTCTGGCAGAAGAAATGCATATAAGAGGAAAGGTCAGCTCTGGGCTCTGATGGGTCAGTGACATGGTAGGAGGTATTGGAGAGACGCCTGCCACCCTTAGGGGACTATAAACCTACCTGAAGGTTACAGGATGTGTCTTAGGATGCATTTAGACTATTTTATGTTTGAATATAGACATGAAAAAAATTTAATATTAACAAAGAAGAACCCAATGAATCAAAAAGCTTGTCATGATCAAGTCCAACTCAGGGTAGTTTATGTCATAAAATACGCCAATGTACTTCACTCTTTAGTAGACCGAAGGAGAAACATGCTCATAATTTTTTCAAAAGAAAAAGACGAAGCATTTGATTTTAACCATTCATTTGTGGGGGAAAGGTGCCAAGAAAAGTAATGGAAGTGATTTTTCTTTACTTGATAAATACTATGCTTCAAACCCCACAGCAAATATTATACTTAGTGCAGAGGCTTTAAGTGTATTCCTTCAAAAATATAAACGAAAGCTAGGTGTGGTGGTGCATGCTTGTAATCCCAGTACTTGGGAGGCTGAGACAGGAGGATCTGGGTTCATGGCCAGCCTCAGCTACTTAGTGAGGCCCTCTGCAACTCAGTGAGACCCTATTTCAAAATAAAGAATAAAATAGGGCTGGGGAGCTGGGTGTGGTGGCGCACACTTGTAATCCCAGCATTCAGGAGGCTGAGACCAGAGGATCCGGGTTTGAGGCCAGCCTCAGCTATCTAGTGAGGCACTCCACAACTTAGCAAGACCTGGTTTCAAAATAAAGAATAAAAAATAGGGCTGGGGGTGTAGCTTGGAGGTAGAACGTCCCTGAGTTCAATCCCCAGTACCGCAAATAAATAAATAAATAAAATAAAAATAAAATAGGGCTGGGGAATACAGCTCAAACATAGAATGCCCTTGAGTTCAATACCCAGTACTGCAAAAAAAAAAAAAATATATATATATTTATATATATTTGTGTGTGTGTGTGTGTGTGTGTGTGTGTGTGTGTGTGTATACACACACAAGAAGCTGTGGTGGTACACACTTGTAATTCCAGTATTTGGGAGGCTGAGATGGGAGAATCGCAGGTTCTTGGCCATCCTTAGCAACTTAGGCACTCCACAACTTAGTGAGACCCTGTTTCAATAAAATAAAATAGGGCTGGGGGTGTAGCTCAGAGGTGGAATATCCCTGAGTTCCATATATATATATATGAACAAGAAAAGCCTGCCTGCTGTCACCACTTCTGTTTAGCACAGTGTTGGTGGAACTGCCAACAAGAGGACAAGGTTGCATTCTGCAGATGTGCACTGGATCTTGTTGCTGCCCACAGACGCTGTCTTCCCCGGCCCCTGCAGTGGGGGCACAGGCCCTGGAGGGCCCAAGAAACTCACATCCAGGGTGCTCTGGGTGCTTCCGACGTGGGCTTTTGTTCCCCCTATGAAGAGGGGCTGTGTGGAGTTCGAATGCCCTTTCCATGTTCTCTGCCTGGATTAGACTTAGTATATGGTGTTGCCCCAACCACTTGAAGCTCACAGGGTGCTGTCCACAGCTAAGGGGGTGGATGATGTGAGACATGGGGTCTCCGATGCAGCAAAGCTGCTCCATACCATGCACCTGTGTGCTGTTGAACACCTGGCCTCCTGACCCTGTTTGTTTAAGCAGGTGCTACCTGGATATTCTGTGATTTGAAGCAGAATGTGTATCTTAGACTTGATTAAATATAGAAGCATTTCTCTACCAGAATAAGAAATAGTTAAAAAAATATAAATGCCATTCACAGTAGCAACCAACAGTATAAGTAGCTTCCCACAATGCAAACAACCTTATGGAGAATAAAAATCATTATTAAGAACACGAAAGAAGACCTGCATAATAATTAGAGTCATGAAAAGGGCAGGACAGCTCAGGATTGTGGGAGTGATTCTCCACAGGCCAATTTGTAAGTTCAAAGACACCCCAAGAAAAAACTCACATAAAATCTAGAGGGACCTTCTATGGGATGAATCGCGCCTCCCTAAAATTCATATGGTGACTCCTAACCCCAAGTACCTCAGGCGTGGTTCTGTTTGGAGACAAGACCATTAAAAAAGTAAGTGGAGTCATGATGATCAGCTGTGATCCAATAGGACTGGTGCCCTTAAGAAGAGGAAGTGAGGACACAGACACACACAGAGAGACCACCATTTGAAGACACAGGGAAGACATGGCGTCCACAAGCTAGAGAGAGAGAGGCCTGGGGAGGAGCCAGCTCCTGCTGAATTATGAGGAAATAAATTTCTGTTGTTTGTCACCCTGTGTGTGGCACTTTGTTATGCTTCTAGCAAGCCAAAACAGAACCCAAGAGGTTCTAAAGTCAGTATGAAAAATAAAGGCCTAGAATAACTAAGAATATTTAGAAAGATCAAAGGAGAGAGGCTCATTATGCTAGAGGTTAAGGCATCATAGAAAACCATGACATGAGAGCAGCCAGGCGGAGGGACAGGCAGAGCCGCACAGGAGAACCAGGACACATGCAGGACACCCGGGCTGCCCCCTTACCCTGTCCTGTCTGTGCATTTCTCTATCCATGCCTCTGTGATGTCTTTTTTTTTTTGGTACTGGGGATTGAACTCAGGGGCATTCTACCTCCGAGCTACACCACCAGCCCTATTTTTTATTCTTTATTTTGAAACAAGGTCTCACTAAGTTGCGGAGGGCCTCACTAAGTAGCTGAAGCTGGCCTCGAACCCGCATCCTCTGGTCTCAGCCTCCCAAGTACTGGGATTACAAGCATGCGCCACCACACCTGGTGTGTGATGTCCTTTTAATAAGCTGGAATGTGCGCACAAACATCTCCCTACATTTTGTAAGCTCATCTAGCAAATTAATTGAAGCTGAGGAGGGGGTTGTGCGATGTCAGTTTATAGCCAGTTGGTCAGAAGTATAGGTAAAAAAAACACCTGAGGCTAGAACTGGCATCCAGGTGGGCAGGGCTTTCTGGGGCTGAACCTGAGACCTGTGGGACTGGGCTACCTCCAGGTGGATAGTGTAGCACTGAGGTGAATTAGGGGATACCCAGTGGTGTCTGCTGCAGAATGGCTTCCTTGATGTGCCCCCTCTCCAATTTGGCCACAGAAATCTGTGTTGAGTGTGAATCAGAGAAACTGAGTTTTCTCTACTTAGAAAATTTTAAGAAAGATAAAACAGAAATTCTAAAACTAAAAAAATATGTTTTTAAAAGAGATGAGAGCCGGGCGTGGTGGCGCACGCTTGTAATCCCAGCATTCGGGAGTCTGAGACCGGAGGATCCGGGTTTGCGGCCAGCCTCAGCTACCTAGTGAGGCACTCCGCAACTTAGTGAGACCCTGTTTCAAAATAAAGAATAAAAAATAGGGCTGGGGGTATAGCTCGGAGGTAGAATGCCCCTGAGTTCAATCCCCAGTACCGCAAAAAAAAAAAAAAAAAAAAAAAAAAAGAGATGAGACATAGTTAGAGAATTGATTATTGGAAGATCAGAAGAAAATATCCATAAAAAACAGCGGAGACAGCGGAGAGATCAGGATGTGGGGAGGTGGAAGGGCATGTATGTAATTTTGGAACTAAAAAAAAGAGGAGAGAAAGAACGAGGTAGAGGCAGTGCTTAAGGAAATAATGGCTGATACTTTCCAAAATCTGACAAGAGTTGCAAGTCATGAGTTCTGGAAGCATCACAAACACCACGGGTAAGACATGCATAGCCAGATAAGACTGTTGGAAGCCAACACAAGAAAATCTTAAAGCTTCCAGAAGCAGAGGAGATCTGTTGCCTACAAAAGGAGTAAAAATAAGACATCTGAGCTCTCAGAAAGAGGAGCAGTTGGCATGGCAAAGTCCTCACCCAGTCAACAGACCTGTCTGCAGAAGGGCAGCCAGGAGCTCAGATGCGATGGATTAGTAATCAGCATAGGTAAGAAGCGTGTCTCATACAGATGCTAAAAGCAAGCTGATATAGCCATATTAATTTCAAATTAGAACTTAGACGTGCTCTAGGGTCAAAGTGTTCTGATGATAAAGGGCCAAGTTTACCAAGACAATACAACCCTAAGTTTGTGTGCACTTTGACATAACCTTAAAATGTACAAAGCAATGCAGGAAGAAAGCAGATATTTATAGTACAAAGCTTTTACATAGATTTAACTCACACACAAGCCACCTGGTACATCTGTCACATACATATGCTTCCAAGGACTCACACTGAACACATCACGCTGGGTGACTGTCACAAAGGAAATGGGACTGGAGTAAAATACTCACAAGATCAAGAGAGAGGAGACCTCACCCTGACCAACCGTGGCAGCCCACTGGGCAGAGAAGTGCTTGGTTAACTAAGTTTCACAATCCTGAAGAGAAAGAGGAGGCAGCAAACCCAGCAGAGCATACCAGGTAGTCATTGGACCTATCGGCTTCAAGCATGAGGATGTAATAAGATGCTGTTTTTGTTTCTAAGAAAAGATGGTGCCCATGCATTTGAGAGTGCTTCCTGGGCCTTCTGGAACCTTCCACTTGTCCTGGGGATCCTTGGTCCCAATTCTGAGCCAGCCGAGGATCTCCGGTTCTACTCTGAGGAGCTGGGACCTTGGAAGGAGGCCAAACATGCAGGCTCAGCGATGGGGCACGCAGAGCAGGAGACCACAGACAATCCAGACGCCAGGTGGTCAGGGGAGTGACACAGGAGAGGGGCTTCCTTCAAGCTGGGAGAGACCATGGAAACTGAGAGCCACCCTGGGTCATTGCTGAGCTTGCTGAGAGAGGCCATGGAGCTGTCCCCAGTTTGGTGCTGAATTCACTGAGAGGGGCTGTGGAGCTGGGGAGCTGTCCTGCATTGGTGCTGAGCTTGCTGAGAGAGGTCATGGAGCTGAGTGCCATCTTGGGTTGGTGCTGAGCCCAAGGGACTGATGATCAGGTCTAGGGTCTGTAGGTCTTGGTTTCTTCTTCTTCAAATGTCTGCTTGAGGCCACTCTGTGCTCACGGCTACTTCACACAGGGTGGGATAGGCAGTGGAGGCAGTGCTAACCGGGTGGCAGGCCGTGTCTTGCAAGCAGAGCAGAGGGATCATCAGTTCCAGCAGAGATCCCACAGCTGGTATTCAGGAGGGGCGGGGGCCCCGTATAATTTTGGCCAGGGCCTCCCTGATGTCCCGGTTTCTCAGGCAGTAGATTACAGGGTTCAGCAGGGGAGTCACAACTGAGTAGATCACTGATACCAGCTTGTTGAGGCTGAAGGAGCTGATGGCGTGAGGCCGGGCATACATGAAGATGGTGGTGGTGTAGAAGATGATAACCACGAGCAGATGAGAGGTGCAGGTGGAGAAGGCCTTCCGGCGGCCGCCCCGTCCTGGAATCCTCACCACAGTGGCCAGGATGTGGGCGTAGGAAACCGCGGTCACCAGAAGGGAGGTTGCCAGCACAGCCAGGGCTGCCACAAAGTCCAGTGTTTCAATGGCAGTGGTGTCTGAGCAGGAGAGCTGCAGCAGGGGCGAGATGTCACAGAAGAAGTGGTTGAGGACATTGGGGCCACAGAACCTGAGGTGGGAGATGAGAGCTGTGGACACAAAGGAGGCCAGGAAGCCCCCAAGCCAGGCACTGAGGGCCAGGTGCAGGCAGGGCCTCCAGCCCATGAGGGCTGGGTAGTGGAGTGGGCGGCAGATGGCCAGGTATCGGTCACAGGCCATGGTGGACAAAAGGAAGCACTCAGAGGAGCCAAGTGAGAGGAAGAGAAACAGTTGGGTGAGGCACCCCGAGAAGGAGATGGCCCTCAGCCCTGCACGGAGTCCGGCCAGCAGCTTGGGGACGGTGACTGTGGTGTAGAGTGTCTCCAGCACCGACAGATTGGCCAGGAAGAAGTACATGGGTGTGTGCAGTTGGTGGCTGGCTCCGATGGTCCCTATGATGACCAGGTTCTCCAGGATGGTCACCATGTAGATGGTAAGGAATATCCCAAAGAGCAACCCTTGCAGGTGGCACAGCTCCGGGAATCCCAGCAAGATGAATTCTGTCACCAAGCTGTCGTTGGAGTTGCTCATGGCCCTTCCTGGCCAGGGCAGTCACTTCTGAGCAGGTGAAACCGTGACACTCAGGGGGGTGTGCAGTGGGGCTAGACCTACTTCTCCACTGGTGAGAGTGACTAGTGAGAGCTCCCCTTGGGAGCTCAGAGGCAGGGGTCTCCCTGAGTGGCTGTGAGGACACAGGGGCCCCCAGGGACCCGCAGGGAGAGGACCACACTCCCACTGCACTTCTCTGTCACCCCCACCTCTCAGCCCCTTGCACACCTACCCAGAGCAAACAGGCCTTGGGGTCTGTACACATTGAGTGAGTAGATATACCCTCTTACTCACTCACCAGACGCCATCAGGTGTATAACCTTTCCTGCCTCAACACACAAGTACATCACCACGTGTATGTGCACACTCAGGTGCACACTCCAGGTTTAGATACACACAGACCTCAGGGGCACACACACACCTCAGGTGTGCACAACACAGCACCAGGAGGGCCCATTTTTCCTGAAGTGCCCCACAGGAGCGGAGTGTCCTGGGGACTTTCCTGTCCTCCTGCCTGCTGGCTCCTAGGCACCCTGGATGGTTCATGCTGCTGCCTGTGGTCAGGGGCCCCTCATGCCTCAGAAAGGACAGGGCAAGAAGCTATCACTCCAGTCAGTTGTGTGGCCACCTTGCGGGACTAAAAAAGGATTGTAGAAGGAAGGGCTCATCCTTACCTGTACACCTCCCCACCTGATTGGTCAGGCCTGCTGCCACCCAGAAGTCTGTCCTGTGCTTTCTGAGCCTGTTGGGGAACCGGAGGAGGTGTTCCCTGTGAGCTGCAAGTGGGCTGTGCAGTTTGGGAATTCTGTGTTAGGACACCCCCGCAGCTGGGTGTCTGCGGCAGACAGGCTGTCACATGGAGCAGGTGTCATGGGGCAGAGATGGAGTGAAGTCCAGCTGGCCAGGCAGGCTCCCTGGCCCTGCCTCGCTGCAGCTCCTCCCAGTGTCCGGCCCCCCCTTTGCAATTGGCCCGCCCTCGGTTTGGGGACAGTCCTTGACCCCTCGCACTCCTGGGACTGGGGCCTGACCAGGTTGACTGCTCCAGGCTGGCCAGCCTGGGAAGTGAACTCGCTGAGAGCTGCGGAAGGCGTGAGGCCGGTGCCAGACTCTCACCAGGTGGACTGCTTGTTCCCGGGTTGCCCCAGCCAGGAAGGAGCCAGGCGAGGCTTAGTGCTGTGTTCCCAGGGCTGCTGGATGGCAGGAGCCCGCGAGTTTCAGGCACAGGAGCTTGAGGACTGTCCCCAACAGTCTCAGCACCTTGGTAATGAGATGAGTCACGAAGTAGCAGAAGGGGCTCAGCCTGCAAGGATATGTGGGGCCCAAGGGACTCACAGGCTGAAGACACACAGGGCCCAGGCCTGAACAGGCACACCCCAGACAGTGCAGAGGGGTGCCTGGGGCTGACCTGGGACAGGGAGGGCTCCCCGCTTCAGGGCTAGGGGTGGATCAGCCAGGCAATGGGAACTGGGTACGCCAAGAAGATGCTGCCCTTGAGGCCTTTCCTGGGCAACGTCCCGGTCAGGTCTCTGTAGTCTCCATCTCGGGGAAGTGAGGATTTGGAGGAGGAGCTCTGCACCTCGCAGCAGAGTGGAGGTGGGCTGCCCCTTGGCCCAGGCCGTCTTTATGGGTCCCTCTGTGGCCTCAAGTCCCCACCTTCTTCTACTCCCAGCCTGGAGGACTCTAATTGCTCTCAGGGCAATTTGTGAAGGCAGCACAGCTCCATGGGGTGCTCCAGCTTCCCAGGAAGAGGGCTCTCCCAGGAGCACACTCTCCGGGTACCATCCCGGGAGGTCCCAGCCTCAAGATTTCAATAGATTGCATACCACCCATTTCACTTTTCTCTCTCTCTCTCTCTCTCTCTCTCTCTCTCTCTCTCTCTGGTACAAGGGATGGAATCCCAGGGCATTCTATCTCTGAGCTACATCCCCAGCCCTATTTTATTCTTTTATTTTGAACAGGGTCTCACTAAGTTGCAGAGAGCCTCACTATGTTGCTGAGGCTGGCCATGAAACTGTGGTCCTCCTGTCTCAGCCTCCCAAGTACTGTGATTATAAGCGTGTGCCACACGCCTGGCTTGTCACTTGTTTTTAATGCATGGCATCCAGCCATCCACCCACCCATCCATTTATGGGATGGTGTAAAGAACACTTACAAATCTACCTTCAACATGAGGTAGGCCAGCACTAACAACTGACCTCAGCTTGCCTTCTGGCGTCCCCTCTGGGGGTCTCTTGCTGTTTGAGGCATTTTAGTTGCATATAGCACATGGCTAGTTGTGCTTGGTCTAAGCTCTATGACAGAGGTGGTGGGCTCTTTGCTGCTGTCTAGGCCTAGCGTTTTTACATCCCTTCCTTTCTCACTCTTCTGGACAGTGGAACTTCATTTGACATCTGTGTGCCATCACCACACTCAGGTCCATTCTTTGCTCCCGGACACTGGGATTCTTCCCAGCCCTCTGCCCTGTAGCAGTGGTGTGGTGGCACTCCTGACTTAGCTCCCACTCGTCGGAACGTTTCTCTTGGAAACCACACATGGCTTCATGTGTTTCTTTAACTCACAATCATGTTTGTAATAGCAGCTTGAAGATCGTTGATGGCTAATTCCGTTATTTCTGTCGCTAATGGGTTATCTGTCTTGAAAGATTTTCCTCCTGCTTCTGAGTCATATATTATGGCTCTGTTGTGTGCCTAGTAAATTGTGCTTGGCTCAGGCATTATGAATTCTGTTACTGAATATGAAGATGTTTTCTGTCTTATTTGGGGACCATCCTGGTCCTTTAGAGACTTCTTTTTAAGATCGTTCTGGCAAGTTGCTTTCTCCCAGCTGTTCCAGGTCGAGGTGTTCTGCAGTCTTCATTGAAAGCTCCAGGTTCCACAATTCCTCTCTGCCCTTGCTAGCTGGAGACAGGACGCTGTCCGTGGTGATGGCTGTCAGCTCTGGGCAGGTGCTCTCTTGCTTGCAGAAGTTCCATCTCTGGTCATCATCTAATCTATATTATGAATTCTCATACTGTGCACATACGACTTTGTACTCAGCCAAGGCCCCAAGAAGACTTGTACCAGCCTCAGAGGTCCTTCTTTGCACATCTCTCTTCTTCCCTGTACTTTGCATAAAGTTTTTCCCAACAGTACAAGTTGGCAATTCTGATACCACTATGAATGTACCTTGGAACTGAACAATGAAGCAAATGTGTGGTGGGTGGTGGAAACGAGGGCCCTCCCCGTTGAGTAGGAGCCTACACATACACATCTCCATGCTCTGAATGTGTGGATGTAACACCACCCAGTAGCAACAAGAAAACCTAGAAACTTCAATTCTGATATCAGTGTCTAATAAAAGACACCAGCACACCTGGGAGAAGCTGTTGATTTCAGGGTTGGGACATCTTATAGTGCTAGGATATTAGGAGATGCCCTAAAAGTAAAAAAGCCAAAATTAAACAAAACCAATGATGAGGTATGTCAAAGAGACCCAGAAAACAATCGAGACATCTCCCTGTGGCCAAAGCCAGGACAATGTCAGCACGAAAATGAAGCAGTTGTAGATTACAACCCAGACCATAAGATAAAAATCCACATGTCATCAATTTTTAGTAACAAATGATAAGTGTGTTTTTATATGCTTATTTTCTACCTGAATATTTTCAGTGAGGAGTCAAAGGTCTTAATTTTAGCACAGTCAACATCTTCAATCTTTTATGTCCACACTCTTTTTTGAGGATGCTCTTGGTTTGAACATGAGAACATTCATCCTTATGTTCATGGAGTCATCTTAATTGTCCCTCTTTCTTGGCTTTCTATTTTTTCTTCATTTTTTTGCGAGAAGAAACTCACACAACACAAAATGAATGAGTTAAAGTGCACAATTTGCCAGGCATGATGATGTACACTTGTAATTCCAATACTTGGTAAGCTGAGACAGGAGGGTCAGAGTTTCGAGGCCAGCCTTAGCAATTTGATGAGATCCTCAGCAACTTAGCAAGACTCTGTTTCAAAATAAAAAAGGAAATAGGGCAGGAGGTATAAATCAGAATAGAATGCTTCTGTGTACAACCCCCAATACCAACAAACAAATAAATAAATCAATAGGCACAACTCAGTGGTATCTAGTATATTGACAACATTGTGCAGCCACTGCTCTACATACTATATGATTTCAGGACATTCTTATTACTGCAAAATAAAGCCTTGTGCTCATAAATCAGTCAGCCCACACCTCCCTCCCCCTCCCAGCACCTGGCAACCAAGCTGCCTCTGTTGCTATGGATCTACTTATTTTGGATATTCCACATAAATGGAATCAGACAATACGAGGATTTTTGTGTCTGGCTTCTTTGAGCACATTCTCAAGGCTCATCTACATTGAAGGCTGTATCAGTAATTAGTTTCCTTTTTGCCGATATTCTACTGTATGTATATCCTGCACTGTCTCCGGCATTCTTATCTGTTGATGAACAGTAGGACTGTTTTCACCTTTTGGCTGTTGTGAATAGCATTGCTGTGAACGTTTGCGTACAAGTATTTGTTTGAGTCTGTTTTCACTTCTCTTGGCTATATACCAGGAGTGGAATTTCTGGGCTGTATGATAGCTCTGGGTTTAACTTTTTGAGGAATTGCCAAACTGTTTTGAATTGTTTTTAACCAGCAATGTACAAAGGTTCTGGTTTCTTCATATGCTCACCAACATTTATTTTCCATTAAAAATCATTGTCATCCTAGTGGGTTTCAAGTGGTATCTCAGGGCTGGGAGTGCAGCTCAGTGATAGCATGCTTACCTAGTGTGCACAAGACCCTGGATTCAGTCCCCAGCACTAAAACAAACAAATAAAAAGCCCCTAAAGGGGTATCTCATGTGTTCTCCTAATGACTAGTGACATCGGTGTCACCTTTTCATATACTTTTTGCCATTTGTATATTTTCTTTGGAGAAATGTCTATTTAAGTGTTTTGCCCACCCTTTAGATGGGGTAGTTTGTTTTTTTTCTTGTTGAGTTTTCAGAGTCCTTTACATACTCTGGATACTAGGTCCTTATCAGAAAACGAGCTCTCCTGGAGCCTCAGGAGCCAGCCCTGTCTGTGCCTTGGAGTCAGCTGAGGGACGCCTGTCTTGACAGGGAGCTTAGGTGCGCTTGCGGGCCACCAGCTTTGCACCGCCGGGCCTGGGGAGAGCCCTCTCCAGCCCTTTCCTGGCCTTCCGGGCTCTCCATGCTTCTGCATCCCTCGTAGATAGCCTGCCACCTGCAGGCGGCCCTGGCTTAGAGGAGCTGCTGCCTCTCTTTTCTGGTGAACTTGGGGTTCCTGGGCTGGTGGATCCCTGACCACTCTCCCGCCTGCTCCAAGGTTTCCCAGGGCCCTCAGGAGCTACATGGGCTCTCATTGCAGCCCCCACTCTGGGGCTCCACTAAAGCTGCTCCTGGCTGGAGGGGAGCAGGTTTTTGCCACCCCCCTCTCTCAGGGCTCACTCTTGACCTGGCTAGTCCTGAGTCAGGTGGGAGGCCCATAGCTCACAGACCTGGGGCTTGACACCACCTATTTATTTATTTATTTATTTGCAGTACTGGAGATTGAACCCAGGGGCATTCTATCTCCAAGTACACCCCCAGCCCTATTTTGTATTCCTTATTTTGAAACAGGGTCTCACTAAGTTGCAGAGGGCCTCACTGAGTAGCTGAGGCTGGCCACGAACCTGCAATCCTCCTATCTCAGCCTCCCAAGTACAAGTGTGTGCCACTATGCTTGGCTTTGACACCATTTAAAAATCTGCATTTAGAAAATGAGTGGAACCAGAGGTCATCATGTTAGGCAAAATAAGCTAGATATAGAAAAACGAGTATCTCATATATAGAAACTAAAAAAAAAAAAAAAAAAAAAAAAAAAAAAAAAAAAAAAAAAAAAAAAAAAAAAAAAAAAAAAAAAAAAAAAAAAAAAAAAAGACCTGAAAGTAGAAGAGGGCTATCAGGGAAGGGAAGAAGATCAGGGAGGGGCAAGAGGGTGCTAGGGATGGCGGATATGATCACAACACGATAAATGTCACAGTGAAACCCATTAATTAATATGAGCTAATATTTTCTACTATCTCAGCATCTAATTTGCAGTGGGGTTAGGAAAACCTTGTTCTAATACCTTGTCACAGTCTCTCACACACACACACACACACACACACACACACACACGGAGCATATATCTCTACTGCTGTTGGTCGCAAGAACAACACCCCTCCCCTTGAGACCCCACGGCATTCTGCTGCTCATCATTGCTTTGACCCTTGAGGCCGAGGTTTAGGGACAGACCGCTGTGCCCATTTTATGGAGAGAGGGTTCCCATTGGGGGTCGTCTGCTCAGGGCCAATGGAGGGCCCAAGCCCACTCGGCACAGGGACAGGCCTTGTGCCAGAAGAGTGGTTAAGTCAGTGGAAAAGTATGAATTTAAACCACTCTTCATCAATCAAAGGGAATTCTCAGAAATTTGGAAAAAGCTTTTGACCAACATATATGTGTGAAAGCATGAACTACAACCTGGAGAACCCAAGTTTCTGTTTGCCCAGGGCAGTGTTGAGTAGCTGCAGCAAGCCTGCAACATCGCAGGAAATGCTCAGTGAGTAAGGTTAGCTAAGAAAAAAGAGTCCAGAAGCATGTCCGTGGTATGATCCCTAGAAGTGGACATGGTAAAAATAAACCCAAGGGAAGGGACAGAAGTGACACACGGAATCTTCACAGCTATCTGCTCAGAGAAACCTTTCTTTTACTTCTTTGTCCTCCAGAGTCCTATAATATTCTAGTGGGGAAATGGAGCTTATTTACCCAAACAGGAAGCAACCCTGTTTCTTCCCAGATCAGGAACAGCCCCTGCAGTGGCCGCTGATTGATGACCCCACTCCTGCTCACTTGGGCCTTGGGGAGACTTTGTAACACCTCTAATGAGCTTCCAATTAGGACAGCCTTCCCAGGGTAGCATGACACCCAAGCCTGATGGCCAGAGTCAAAACACTTCTGAACAGCTGCCAAGCATGCCCATCCTGGGGCCCAAAGTGCTGAGGAGAGAGACAGGCTGAGGGTGGCAGGGCACACCCCCGCCACTCCCAGAGGCTGAGCCACTGCTATGGAGGCTCAGGCTCCCTGTGACTATCTGCAGGCAGCCTTGCTGTGAGCATGGTGCGGCTCCAGGCCTCAGGGGCCCAAGGCTCCTGCTCACAGATCCTGGAGCTGGGCTGACAAGGGTGGCTCCTGGCCTGGGCCACAGCTTCCTCCCATTCACACTGGCCGGGGATCCCTGCTTCAGAGGCCCTGGGTGGGGCCTGGCGGGAATCAGAACCTGCTTCTGTGGAGCAGCTCCCTCTCAGAACACAGGGGTGACACAGGTGTGCCAGTGTCTGTTTACAGGGGGGAAATGGCCATGGAGCACAGGGCCGCAATGCCTGGCTTGGGCGTGCAGCCAGTCCCCTTCCCTGGGGTGCATGGCCTGCCAGTCCCCAGGTGCGTGGGCACCTGTGGCAGAGCAGAGTCCCAGGAGACAGGCCTGGGGAGGGTGAGAAGCCAGGTGCAGCCCAAGGGCAGGAGGTCCACCCTCGGGGGCCTTCTGCAGCCTCTAGGGCAGGCTCTTGCCAACTGTGCCACTGGCAAGATGGTCCTCCCAGGCCTGAGCCCTGGGGAGGCACAGCAGAGGCAGAAGTAACAGAGAGCCAGGAGCGCTGCCTGCCGTGCACCGGCTCAGCCCGCTGCTCTCCTGGGCTGACTGGCAGGCTGATGTGTGGCTGCCCGGGGTGGGGCCACCTCGTCGGGTGCTCTTACTGCCTGGGCTGGGAGCCGGATGTCAGCCGTCTCAGGTCTGGGCTTCTGGCCAGCACAGCGTCTGGCAGAGTGCTGGTGACAGGAGCAGTGTGGTGCAATGTGAGTTGGGGATGGCCAGAGCCCCAGGAGCAGAGCAACAGCAGAGGTGCTGCTGGCCCTCCTCCCTGACCCCACTCTGGGTTCTTCCCCAGGCAGGGCCACTGCTAGTGTTCCAAGGGACCATAGTTGGGCTGCTTGGGCCGAGTGGCCTTGTAGAATGTGTAGTTGGGCCCCATGTAGGTGGAAGGATGGTCAGGGTGTGTTCCTGGGCAGCCAAGATCTGCCACTGGGAACTGTCGCAGATGTGCCGAGACAGCAGGAGTGTTTCCACTGCTCCTCGAGTGTCGGCAGTGGCCTGAGACCCTCAGGCCATTCCTTTTTACTTCGCCTGCAGGAGATGAGCATGGAAAGCATGTGGCTCAGCCCAGAGAAGACCCTCAGCAGCAAGCCAGAGGGTCAGCCAGGCAGGACAGCTGAGCTCTCTGTGTTCCCAGCCTGGGGTGTGTCCCTGCCTAGAGGGGCCACGCATGACCCCTGCCGACCCTCCTGGTCTCTAAACTACTTAAGAGGGATGCACCTGGAGCTGGGTGAGCGGGCCTATAGCCCCCGTGCCTAGGAGGGGCTGAGGCTGCCCTGGACTGACCCGGGCAAGGGGATTCTCCACCCTGCAGGTCCAGGCCATCTGGAGGGGAGGGGCATGTCTCGGTGGGTTCATCTTCTCTTGGTCTGCTTGAGTCCTGTGTGCACTTGGGGTCCATGGAGTGCACCCTGGCCTGGGACCCGCTCCTCCTTCAAACTCATCTTTGGAGCCTCAGGGTAATTCTGCAAAATGCCATAGAGGCAGGAGGAGGGAGAAAACCCTGTGGTGGCTGCAGTCTGCACACTCATGAGTCAGGGGACACCCAGCAGTGGGCGGGTCCTCGGCCAGAGCATCTGTCTGGGGTCGGCCTGAGGTGGGCCCTGTTGTGGTTGGTTACAGAGTGGCGCTGATGAAGGACAACTGCACAGAACCGTGGGGCTGGAGAAGGGGCTGCAGCAGAGGGACCCCCAAGTCTTCCTGGATGGTAGATGCTCCTGGTTCTACAGTGGGAGAAGGGTAAGTTCTCCAGGAGTGGAGAGCTGGTCCTGGTACAGGAGAAAGAGTGTGCACGTGTGTGTGCCATTCATGTGTGTGCACGGCCCAGAAGGTGGGGCAGGGGGAGGAAGGGAGGGGGAGAGAGAGAGAGAGAGAGAGAGAGAGAGAGAGAGAGAGAGAGAGAGAGAGGATGTCTCTGGGTGCTGGTTCTGGGTTTCACAGCAGGGAGGCTTGCTACCCAGGGGAGGGGCTGATGCCTTTCGGGCTGTTGACCCCCCCCCC